>JAACJT020023054.1:0-24767 GCA_009936485.2 Gymnarchus niloticus | reverse complement strand
AAAGTGAAGACTGACATTCTAGCACCCGCATCCCGTGCTAAAGGTTCTCTTTCAAAGGATAAAGTGAAGAAAGTGAAAACTGACATTCTAGCACCCGCATCCCGTGCTAAAGGTTCTCTTTCAAAGGATAAAGTGAAGACTGACATTCTAGCACCCGCATCCCGTGCTAAAGGTTCTCTTTCAAAGGATAAAGTGAAGACTGACATTCTAACACCCGCATCCCTAGACAACAATTCATCGCCACACACTTGACTGGAAATCGTGATGCTAATTATAGAAATGTTTGGAACTATCCTACTATGATGTAAATATGTAGGGCAGAACATATTTTTCTACCCTGTTTTATTACCATTTTAAACAAGTTTTCCAGTGACTAGTCTTAGAATTGGATGTGTGGGTTTTGGGCAGTTGTCAGTTGATTTAATCATCACACACATATGTTCTCTATTTCCTAACACACTGGCAACATGACCCTCACTGTAAAAAAAAAATCCTCTTTGTCTGCAGCTGCCTGTTATGCCTGCTATAAAATATTTTACCTCAAATATCCAAAAACATTGAGCTTTTCGTTTCTACAATTACTTCAACATGAGGGTCGGGGCTCTCCACCCATCATCATCTGCAGAGGCATAACACACGTGTGACATGTATGACTATAAAACGGTTGAAATGCAGCTAGCACAGCAGAGGGGAGACTTAGACCCATACCTCCATACAGGTATCAGCCTGAGGCACGGCTCTGGTTGGCTCCCTGCTGTTTCTGAGTTGGTTACTGTTGCGTGTAAAGTTTGATTCAAATTAAATACATTTTTATAGAGGGCCCTGCAAACAGAGCACCTTCAAAAGAATAGAGCATTAGTTTCAATCAGCTTCATGTGAAAATCACTGGCCAGATACAAAGGGGCCCAGTGGAGACTCTTTCTAAACTTGTTTGGTTTGTTCCCATTGGCTCCACATGGTCTTTTCAGACAAGATCCCCCCCCCAACCAAGACAGGTAGGATAACCTAAATGAGCTCTACGAGGACTAAACTGTCGGGGAAAGGAAGAACCATGACAGTTGAGCACCCTCATCGGAGATTCAGCATCAAATGCGAATGTTCTGTTACATTCTATCAAAAGAAATAATTAAAGATTCCTTTGTTACGGAAGAGGATATATTCCTGCTTGTGTTATAAATCACTGTTTGGGAACATCTGTTTTGTGAAAAGGATCGCCGCTGCCTTTGTAGCCTCTATGAAATGCTACCACCTGTGACTGTTTATCTTGTCCCCTGCTTGTCCTTCCACGTAACTTTTCTGCGTCGGTTGTGATAATGCATGATGGTTTCCCTTCTCCTTAAAAAGTCGAACATCTGTCCCCCCCCCCAGCCCCTCCCGGTCCTCCTTCGGGGAGGAACGACAAAGTGCCTTTTTGGCTCTGATCAGGTTGATGGAGTCGACGCAGGGTCGGCCCGCTCCCATCCATCTTGGAGCGCGGCAAATTACGACCCTGCCTAAGCGTCCTCCAGAGATCCCCTGTTCATCAGGCAGGTCCACAGGAGGAGAAGCATTGCTAAGTGTGACTAAGGGCAGAATACAGCATCTATCAAGAGTCACGTGCACGTGTGAGAAATGACGTTAGCCAGAGAGGCAGTGTAGAGGGGAGTGTGTGGCGTAAATGGCCAGTACAGCCATATAAAAGGGACCATAACTCATAAAGCAATATATCTGCAGTCCCTACCTACCTGAGGATTTTTTAATGTCAATACACCGTGTCTCTGGGGCACCGGTGTTAAACAAAATAAGATCTCTAACAGTCCGTATGCGAGGTGGCATAATCCATGACAACACCCCGCTCATTTTCAAAGGAGCCTCCTGACCGAGCTCTGTGGCGAAGGAGCTGACTGTGAGTTCATCAGGTATGCCATATGTCAGGCTTGCTTCAGCAATAACACAGGAGACTGAATACGGATCACAAAAGCAACGTCACCCTGTCAGTGATGCATCCACTCTGTGTTCGTGAAAGAAAAATAAGCTAACTTACATATAAAAAACTTCATAGGATATCGTCATCTTAACCAGCCTCTTCTCCTGGAGAGGACCGCGGTCTTAATACGCTATGATGTGATTCAGTGTCGCAAATGTTATCTTCCAGTTTAGCCCATCCATCATTTGCGTGTGGAAATGTGTCACCCGTGGATGCACTCTGCTCCACGTGTGAACACCTCACTGCAACAAAGCTGCATGTCACGCTAATGTTGGTGGGGCGCTAGCCCCCAGATCCAGACTATAACGTACATCATCTACACTGTCTACATTCCCATTCCCTGTGAGCTGGTCAGGAAGCCCTGAAGCAACCAGCCATATGTCACATGACCAAACAAGGCCAATGGGCTCTTAAGCGATGACATAAAGCGTCATGACTGCTGCCCCTCTTCTAACCATTAGGGGCAGCATTGTCTCAATTATCTCTGTAGAGTGAGATAATTGATCATGGCTGTTAATTTGTTAGTTCCATATTTACGGATTTGGCTACGTGATGTTAACAGTGTTGAGCCTTGTTGACTGTCTTATTTGTGCTGCATGATTTCTTTTTGTAATAGTTTCATCCTGATGGGTTTCTGTCTCTTGTCCCAAAGAGGTTTTAAGGGCCCCAACCTCGGTGATTTTGAAAGCTTTATTTAAGTCCTTCCCTAATACTTTTTCTGCAAATGCCTCCACCCGTGAACCGATAGCAATTCAGCCAGACCAAGCTGGTTAATGGAACCAGCAGAGCACAACAGACTGGGGAGATTTTGGAGAACCGAAAAAGGATGCTGACCCATCGCATACCACAACAGGCTGAGACACTCAGGCGTCTCTCAAACCATCACACAGACTATTACTGCAATTGCCAGCGCAGCTCCTGAAGCATCCTCTGAGACTCCTCGTCCCACCCCGGCCTTGATGATAATGTGAAATATATCAGTTATCATAATTATACTAACTCATGCAAAAGCCTGATTTTACTCATGTTTCATCCCACGTGTTTGTTCTGGGGAAACAGTCTCATTATGATTACAGGGTGTCTGTTTAAACGCATGCACTATGGTCCCTCCCTCCGTCCCTCCCAGGGCTGTAGGGGCCTGCAGCCTACCCCAGGTAGAATAGGGCACAAGGCAGGGAAACACCCTGGATGGGGTGTCAGTCCATCACAGGGTACGTACTCATTAGATTAGGGTCCATCCAGGCAAGACTCATTCAGTGTCTAAGCTGAATTCAACTCGTGTAGATCCACTAAACCATTCACACCATCGCCGTAATGGCTGCCCTTACGGCTCAGAGTCTCATGACCAAGAGTACGTTCATGGTACAACCTGCTTCCTTCCACATCAGGCACACGGATAATAATCGTGTGATGCATGTTGTTTGTTTACATAGAAGTGGGGGATTTCTAGGTGGGCCATGGAACCTCAAACATGGAATTTACATAGGATTCTAGAATTAGATTTAAAAAAATGTAAAATGGAGATTAAAGAAGCATGTGTAGGGACAAGAATGATGCGGAGGGTTATTCAGTCACCTCTCCCACTTGGTCATCTCTCAAGGAGTCTTTTCCCCCCCGAATTCTGGATTTGGCTTTGCTTCATCACCACTCTCACCCCGATATGCAGCCTCCCTGGGGCGTGGAGGGGCGTATTCCACTGAGGAGATCCCCAGGCATGCTCACACCACTTCCATCCTGGTTGGACAGGAGTACCTGGATGCTGCTGTGATTGGCCCTTGCTCCCAACAAGAGACCCTACACAAGAGATGCCAAAGAGGCCTTGGAAGTTTTATTTAGCACAAAGTTGTCTAACCAGGTGATGCACAGAGGAATATTTTGAATTGTATTTGTGGGAACTTCGTGCATCATAAAGATTTAACCTCCTCCTCCCCCCCCACACCCCAACCACACATGAGCCCACTGAGGATAACGTTCAGTTACACTATGATCTTTTACAGCAAGCTCATCAAATTTACAAGGTACAACTGAGACCCCCATTCAAGGTGCCCCCTGCCTTGTGCTCGCTGTCTCCTAGAATATGCTCCAGTCACACCGTGACCTACTACCAAATGATCAGTTATGGAAGATGGTGGATTGATGAAAAAGAATTTTAAAACTGCCTTAAAAATCAACACTGCATCCATAGTCAGAATCACCGCTGAGCATTGACAAATGTAGTTATTTTATCTACATTTCTCCCAAAGATTTTAAAAGTAAACCCCAAAAAGAGAGGGAGAACAGGGAAAAAGTTCAAAAGCATAACAGAGCCAACATGTAATCATAGTTTTTACTGGTGTCTACGTATTTCTGTAGTTACTGAAAATGTCAGATTACTCACAAGCAAAATTCAGTCCGGCATCAAAAATACAACTGATGAATGTTTCATTCCACAGATATTTCAGCTGACAGCATTTTAAAACCAGATCATTTGGTTTCTATTTAGGCAGATTAAATTCCCAGAATGCATATAGAACGTAAATGAGGTTGTCTCATGTACATAAACTCAGCACTTAAACCGTGGTTTGGAGTTAATAAAATGTTTCACTAAACAAAATTTAATGTTTGTTCAGTGGAACTAAACAAATTGGACAGTGATAACTACTCTCACGTTAACCAGTTGATAATTAACTTGTGGTCCCTACCCATGCAGGAACTCCGGCTGTGGGCAAATTCAGAGTCCTTTACTCTCATGAAGAGCCTTATAAGTGTGTGCGTGTGTGTGTGTGTGTGTGTGCACGGGAAGGGGTTCCGTTATTCTTCTGCAACAAGAGCCTCTGTTTAAATCTTCAGTTTTCTCCACACATGGTGACCAGCTGTGTGTATGTGTGTACTGGGTTGTGTATGTTTGTTTGTGTGACTTGGAGGGAGCTCAGCATCCCTCCGTCCAACACGCAGTATGCCAGTAGAGAGGCTGCTGGAATAGCCTCAGCGTTCGGAGTCCGTTTGTCACTCCAGCATACACCGGGTCACGAAACTCATAACAAAGCCACCCGTCCCCATGCATACAAAAGCGCACGCATGCTGAAAGGCACACGTGATGTTGTCTAATATGAAATTTTAGTTTTATTATTGCTTTGCATGTAACCATTTACAGATGACTACTTTCTTTCTACACGAGGATCATGCAAAAAACGTTTTAAAAAGGGAAAAGAGGTGGAAATGCAAGGGGTTGGATTTCCAACTGGGGTCACCCTTTCGTCTTTCCTTTAGTCTTAGATAACTATAAAAACAGGTTATTATTATTATGTCTTCTTTGTATCGAACGAAACATTCTAGAATCAAAGAAGATGTCTTTGTTCCACACCCCCGTTGGCGGCAGGTTGGCTCAGTTGAAATTCAGAGTTATCGCACCAGATGTTCCATTGCTCAGTCCACTAAAAAGCTTCCTTCAAGAGCTTCCTCCTCATGGCTTCGATTGCACGATCCGGAGGGGCACCCCCGACACTTCCCACACTCGGTGGCTCCGCCCTATATTTGTCCCTTGGTTCGACTGTCCATTTGTCTATGTGGTAGAGAAAACCGCAAGTCCGACTGACGAAAATTTTACGTTCCAGTCGAATTTTGTTTGTTCTGCATTTGCAGTTAACCGCAAAAGCTTCACTCCGGCCAAAAGTATTTTCTTTCCGAGGAATGTGCTGGAAAGAGAAGCACAGACGCATCGTTATATCCAGGACAACTGTGATGTGAGGGAGAAGGATCTGAATATAGTTCTTAGTTGCTGTTGATTCATTAATAATATATTCACAAATCATAGCACCCTCACAACGCTCATTTTAATGACTGGTAAGTTGGCTGTTTTTGGCTGTGATGTACATAAGAAATGAAGGGCAAAGTGGGAGTGGAGAGGACACCAAAAAAGGTTGATAACACAGATGTGTCTGACCTCCTCTACGGCAGGGAGAGAAGTAAATAACAGAGGCGGAGGAATATCATTTCTGAGTGGATGAAACGCAAGCCCAACAACGTCGCTCGCTGGGATGTCCGTTCAACTACCATGCTATCTTTTAAAGATGCATCTGAATTTCCCTCCACCAACCCAGAGAATAAGCAAACAATGCAGGCTGTGGTTTGAAGACCCATTCCACGAGGTTGAGGCCAACTGTGCGAGTGGCTCCTCTCTGCTTCGGAAACCGCAGAACGAATCGAAGGGACCAGGCACGGACGGGTCATTGGTGACACACTGCCACCTGACCTCGGCTCTGACCAGACAGACTGACCAGGGGACCAACACAGCATAACTGATGTTCACATCAAACTCCCCCCAGGATTCCACAAAGGATTATAAGGTCACGGAGACAGGTGCCAGGATGCTGGGGAGGGGTCTGGGATGGGGGAAGGGCGGGTGGTCTGCTGATGTGGAGGCCGGTCAGATTAGTAGCCCACGTGAAAGAAAAGCTAAAAGCTAAACCAAAAACCCACCCACTGTAAATAACATCACTGTTGTATACTGAGGACCTGAAGGAGAAGCATATCTCCACCAAACCAACATGATGCTCAGGTCCTCCTGGGATCCTGGTGCAATCTGGAACACGGCGAGTGAATGAGCTCACATGTGTACGTCCAGTTCAAAGCCTGGCTCATACCTTCTGAGTGCAGGTCTTGGTCAACTGAGAAGGAATCAAGGTATAAACTCAGGTAATGGAAAACCTCAGAAAAACAACAAAAAAAAAAAAAATCACTTCCAGAGTACAGTCAGGTTACATAATTGAATTTCGTTCTTTCCAGCCCGCAAACTAAACATTCTTCCAAGTCTCTTTGGCTGCACGGCTCCTCTGAAGCTGAAGCTGGGGTGGAATATGGCTGAAGCTAGACCATGGAAACAGTTTCCATGATGGCTGGGTGTTAATTAATCCACCCAGATCTCGAAGCCCACAGCTACTCCTTTTCCTGCCTGACCCTCCTGATCAGACAAACACATAAATAACAGCATTTCGTTCAGGCGTAAAGGTAGATGGCTTCATCCAAGGTTTGGGATACAGCTGCTTAGCAACTGCTGTCAAAAAAAAAAAAAAAAGGACCCATTCAGATTTCAGATTCTTAATGGCTTACAAAACAGTGCTTTTCACATAGCAGGGAGATCCAGACGTCTGTGCTGTTGTGAGCTCCAGAAAATGCTTGGTGCAGAGCTCTCATGGACGTCTCCAACGTCAGTCTCGCAAGCGTGCGGTAGAGTCGGAACAGTTTAACTGTGCCACTCCCGCAATGGCACACCACCTGGTGCCTACAGCGCTGGGAGATAACTTTGTGAGCTTGCATAAAGTGGCTGCAGGATCTGAAGACGGGCCTTGGGATTTCAGTAAAGTAGAGGCCAACGCTGGGGGAGAGCAAATTTCACCATTTCTCTCCAAATTTCTGCTGGAGTGCCAAAAATAATAGGCGTGCTTGGAAATTCGCACCTGAATTTGACGACTATGCAAGCACAGGCCTCTCAGTAGGCGTTAATAAGACAGCTCTTTACTACAAGACTTCCTCGCTACCCTAGACTGTACGGTTTTGTGTGTGAGGTTTGTATTAAGAGATTACATTCATCCTGGCTTGTTCGGCCTTATAAGTACGGCATGTTTTTCATGGATGTCTAAGGGAGTGCAGGGATTCAGTCTGAGTCGGACTTGGATGCGTTTGGCTCGAATGTGGTGTCATCCGTTTGGAATGAGGAATGAACTTCCTGCTGATCCTACAGCTTAAAAGAGAGCATTGTACGATGAATTGGCTGATCTGGGGAGAAATTCCTTTAAAAAAAACCCTACAATTTGACAAAAGAATGCGTTCATATTTAACGTCTCATCTTCAGGTTGCTGCGTACTCGATACCCCCCCCCAAGATTTAGAAGATTCACTTCTACTCTCCATGTTTAAATTCTTCTATCTAGACTCGGAATAAGGTAGCAGGGCTTGGTTTGTGCAAAACCTTCTGGGGAAAAAAAAAAAAACACAGATAAATGCTTTTTAATGCCAAACTGCTTTCTGTGTCCTGAAACTACTGGAAGAAGGAAATATCCAGTTCATTTTTACAAAAGAAGTCTTGCCGAGTGCTAGACAGGGACACCATGGCAAAACACACAGGAAATTCTTCACAGGCAGGAAGCAAAGAAAAAAGGCACAGCCGCTCTCTCTAATGGTTTTAGTTATTGCTCTCAAGTCTGGATGATCTAAAGCCCCACACGTCTCTCACCATCCCTTTAAGGGAGAGGCGCTGGAGTCAACCGAGGGGTCCCCCCGGCTTATCGAGGTGTCAGACGGGCAAAACCATCAGCCACTGTCTACCGAGTCATTTTCCCGCTTCAGACTTCGTGCCCGCTCTAATTAAGAGTGCACGCTCGTCAACCGTTACGTGCGACGCGAGACTATCAGTTAGGGGAGGGAAGAAAGGAATACCACCTCAAAGGGGGGTGGAAAAAAAAAAATAACAGAACGGTGAGAAGGATAAACTTAAAGCTACGGGTATTTTTCTGACACGCGGGAAAGCCAAAGTTTCATCATGTCAGGCGGAAAATTTATCCGCGTTACAAGGATTCAGTTAAGCATCCAGCCAGCACTCCAGAGGCAGTGTATTGTCTAGTGTATTAATTAACCTACTTTATGCAAGTGCAATGATCCGGAAAGTTTAATGAATTGCAGCGTATGAATATGAATTTAGCAGCGCCTGCTCAGACATCTGTTGCCCATGTATGTATTTGGAGTCCCAGTTACATAGCTGTGCACACCAGGAATGGGGTCTGATTTATGTCGGGCTCCCCCAGCTGCCGCACCCACCCCACCACGTACCTGTGAGTGGTCACATGTTTAATAGAAGTCTGGCCTGTTCGCATCGCGATGGTTAGGCTTCGCCTTAGTTCTGAGTCTAACTACTGGTCTAACCTGATCATTAAGCTTAATGTCTGTTCCAAGTCCAAGGACTGCTCTAACCTAAGCTAACAGTCTGGGTTTTAAATACTTTATGAGTCAATGTTAGTATTGTGAATGTTTCTTTCATTTCAGTACTGCTCGACCTATGAGTCTGGCTTTCTTGATTTAAATCATTCGGGACAATACAATGTTTTAAAATAATAACTGTAACAGTCAATGGACCCGGTGTGGTAGCACTCAAGCCCTGTGGCGATGCACCACAGGTGACACAGTGATTAACAAATGGACAGAACAATCATTATAATTACAACTGAAACACATTGTTTTTAGGAAAACCCCAAGACCTCACGGCCACAGCAAGACAACTAAAAAATAAAATACTACAAAGATTTTAATTAAACCATACTAAGGCATAAATAATGCATTAACCTGCTCTGTTTCTTAGCTTAACTTCTGTTCATTAATTATGCCATGTTTGAGGATGCGAAGGAATTTTAGTGAAGAATAACACAGCCGTTTCTCCCTCCCAAGAGAGGGATTAGGGAAAATCAAACCAAACAACCACTCCAGGTGGGAGGAGTGTTTGTACCAGCACCTCTGACAAAATTAGTTCAATGTCAGTTTTTGCTTGCGTACGAGATAAACGACTGAAGCAAATTGAAGGTGAGGTGTATTCAGACGAGGTGAAGTTTAAGGTGAGGTAAATGTGGCACTCAGGTCTTGCAAAGTGCAAAGTGGGCTAGGAATGATGGCACTGGATGTTTCCCACATCGCGGTCTGCTGCTGGGCAACAGGCCGCCATTCCCAGTGGGCGTGAGCACCCCACACTGGGCCTGACAAGCCTGATGGCGGAGAAACATACTGGCGACTGTCGGAGAGACAGCGAACAAGGGAGATAGGGAGACAGAGAAGAAAGATGGAGAGGGTAAGTAAATGTATAAAAAAGAGAAAAGTGAGGAATGACACAAAAGACAAAGGGTGAAAAAGAGAGGAAAGAGAGAGAGGGAAAGACAGATCACAACAAAGTGGCCATGGAAAGAAAATAACGCTGCTTTCGGGAATGGGGTCACATGACCAGATGAAGACAGCCCATTGGAGGTTCAGTCAGAGAGGGTCCATTCAGCCTGATTCCACTGTCAGACCCCTGTGGGACCTTCTTAAAAAAACTACATAGAGGTACTTGAAAAAATAAAGAGCAGGGCTGTGATTAATGACCCTCTCCACTTGGGCTGATGACAGATGGTTTGTGGTGTGGGTAGGAGTGCCGGAGGAATGGGCTTCCAGTACCGAGGAGGACGAGGCAGCTCAACAAGTCCCCCTAAGCCCCACCCCCACAGTGCTGCTGTCACTCGCACGCATCCTGTACACACTGTCTCCACGCTGTCCTTTGTTTGTACTGTCACATATATCATACTGCTTGCCACTGCTGTTATCTGAAGATTATGCATAGGTCACTGCATGCCGGTGTTGTTATTTGTAAATTATTGAGTAACTTATTGCATCAAATTGCTATTGTGTTAATATATTTTTGTCCTGTGTATCCAGCCACGAGCAATTCTAGGATGTCGTATTACTGGCAAAAAGATGTACTTTGTCTGAACAGGGCATGCTGTTTTTGTCCTGCAATGCCCTCAGAGATCCGACACGTTTAATTAATTAAGTAGCGAGGAGTCACTGATGCTTCCAGCCAATCAAACACCACCCTAAATGCGCCTTGCAGTTTGGACTTGAGAATGCCACCATGGTTTAGGATGTGACACAATACAACAGGAAACCCCCCAGAAAACTGAGCGAAATTCAGGCCAAAAGATTGAGTGTAGATCACTATAACAGGGCACTACATGTGATGTACATGTGATGTTTTTCAAAAACCCAAGTTCCTCACCGTTACAGAACCAACACCAATGACTAAAGTAGAAAGATTTTTCAGAAACTTCACTATATACACATCGAACCCCCAGGGAGCTGTGGGGTAGGAAAACAGAAAAATGCCTAAAATGTGAGAATATCAGGGCTCAATCCAGGACAGCCAGGATCCTGCAAGTGAAATGAGGCTTTACAAATTAGAGGGAAAAATAGCTCCATCTGGAAAAATAAGACAACAGCCGCGGTAAGAAAGAGTTCTGTGTGGGAGTCTTTAAAGCGACCACCTTTCATGTCACAGACTCAATACTCATTTTCTTCATTCAGTCTGATATCCATTTTATTTTCCTTTACACCCCACCCCAGGGTAAAACACTGAGAGCTCTGATTTATGCTAAATCGCACACGACCACCATCTAATAATTTTTCTTTGTCGTTTTATTGTTCTGGAAAATTCCAGCAGGCGTGCAATTTATAGATCCTATTCTGGTACCACGCTGATTCTTTCCAATGTGTGAGCCGGTTGCCATCGTCCAGCCAATCAAACGGTCCTCACACACCGCGTGCTCCAGGTCCGACCAATTGGGAAGCTGACGTCATGGGTAGATATATAAAAGGCAGGATGGCATAAAAATACTGAAACTTTAGATCAAAAAATCCTATACTTTTTTAACATCAAAAAAGTGTGGAATATTATCTTTAAAGGCAAAATATTAATATATTTGTGCAATGGGTTTTGATTAAAGAATTGAAAAATACACAAAGCCAATGGCATATGTACATTTCTGATTTGCGTGCATTCTGCTAGACTCATTTGTGAAGAGGCTCAATCCCAAACAGGGTTTTACCTGCCACTACCACACAGCGCCACCTACAGTCCATGCAGTACATCCTGCCATCTGCACTCCACGGTTTCTCTGATTCCCATGACCCGTCTTTTTTGGACCAGCATACGGTTCAGCGTTCGTGATCAGTTATTTGTTGTCACCAAAATATTTTTTTTATAAAATCTTTAATTGATTGCTTAATTTGATCATAATTTCAGAAATTAACACTCCCCTATGTCTCCAGATGCCCTAGCAGTTAAGTCACAGCACAGAAGGTCTTTGTTGTCACATTAACCATTGATGCCAGTCTCGGGAGCCTCCCAGGGGCCCCTCTGGGTCCCTAAAGCAGAATGAGCTCATGTATCCCCTGTCTACCGCCCAAGGGTAGGTTCCCATGGCATCACCATTGTCCCAGGGCTGTGCATTTCATTTTTCCAGAACATTCTCATTTTTTTCACCCCCCCCCATGTAAAGGTCCAGCTTAGTGACCCCCACTCCTAACCCCTCTGTAAAAGCGAAAGTGGAGAACACGTTGAAGGGAAGCAACTGAGATTGGAAGGAGACTCTCCAACCTAGGGGTCATGGTTCACAAAGAGGGCACCGTAGGCTGAAGGCAGCCTCTGTTTTGTCTGACACAATCGGGTGCCGTGAGGATTCTAGGCGGGAGTGGCAGCTGTGGCAAAGTAACTTTAAAAAGGCACGTCCATGACTGGGTCCTCGGCTGAAAGCCAGCCCCAAAAAACAGAAAAGGAGGAAGGAAAAAAAACATCATAAATTTCCATTAATATTGTTATGGCAGACATTGCTATTTTTCCAACTCTGCACCCTCAAATTACTAGATATTTTTTAATGAATATTAGTGTTTTTAACCACAATCCTCACTAGAGGGGGAGGGAAAATGATGATGACCACGACGATTAGTTTTTTCCTGACCCTGAGTAGGATTAAGCCGTATGGATGGATTAGTACTTTTAATAAGCATATTTATTAATTTCTTGGTGACAGTTAAAATCCAAGGCATTTCACTGAAATTCTCAAATCAGTAAAGGGAAATATCCAGAAACACTGGAAACACGTTTAATTAACACAAGTGGTAATTATTTTCTTATCTCTGAGGTTCTGGCAGGAAGCATGCTGTGATTGCTGGTGCCTCATATACCAAATAAATAAGCGCATTTTTTTGCTAAACAGTTTGTCCAAAACAGCCATTATGGGATTAAAATGTCCCTCGATCCCAACGTTTCCAGTACTCAGGTAACCATAGCGTCAGCCGGACTCCTGCCTGTACTTCACCTCTGCATGAATGCACGAAAGAGAAAAGACTCCGGTTTTCAACCGTTAAATTTACGGTCCTGCCTTTACCCACCACTCAGTCGCGTATGGCACCCCTGTTCGTCCCAATGGTCTGATTAGCAGCTCCGGGAAGGAGCGACAGCTGAATTAATCGGCAAATTTAAACACTTTCGCAAGCTGCTCACAAAAGACTGTCGCCTGAGGATTATCATTGTGCAACAAAATTCCACATTCTCGTTTTGCACTTGGAATTCTTCTTTTAGTGTTCGAACGTTCTCAGTTTTAATTCAAGGAGTAATTAGCCGCAACATGTACCTGTACGGTAATTACACTGCGGAAAAACAAACAGACCGCTCCCGTGCGTGTGCGTGCTCACCGTTTGCCAAGACGTGTGGATCAGGAATTGTCAGCAACGGTGGAGATGACTGTAGCGCTCGAAGATCCAAAGGTGCGGTGTGGAAAGTGACAGGCCGACAGAGGTGCAAAGGAAAGGGTGTGAGAGAGAGAGTCAGGGTGTTGCGACTGTGTGAACTACACACACGTGTGTCTGGGAAAGGGAGACAGCTGTGCAATTGTGTGCATGTATGTGCTATAAGGTGATTATAATAAGATCGACTAAGATTATGCTAACAAACTTCATTCAGATTATTCTTCTGTTTATCTTCACTTATCCTGATCAGGGTCCTAGGAGGCCTGGAGCCTATGCCAGGCAGCAGAAGGTATAGCCTGGATAGGATGCCAGTCCATCATAGTTACACCCATAATCAAAGATTATGGCCAATTGAGAGACACCAATTAGCCTGCATGTCTTTGGACTACAGGAGGAAGCCCACGCAACATGGACAGAAAATGCAAACATTCAGATTATTTTAATAGTAAAGGAATTTCTTCTCTATAAACAGCTACCACACCACATATGAAACGTGCTTCTGTCACCCTTTGGTTGGTCCTGCGTCCTTTGCCTGGCTAACAACCCAATAGAGAGTCTCCTTAGTAAAGCCTGCCCTTGAACCTGCCTTACCCCCTTCGACCTGACCCATGTGGCTTACGTGACTCAGTGCCCTTGGGTGCCAATCAGTGACACGAAAATCCCTCCCAAAAGCACAAAACGCCCCCCACGGGCACCCAAAGGACGGGCACACAAGGGGCATAAATGGAGGCAAGGATGCCCAGGCCAGGGTTGACAATGGGGTAAATTTCAGCTACACCACAGAGAGTGGGAAGTTTTAAACCCGTGACAAACAAAAGCCGCAGTATCAGACTCAGTAACTCCAGACTGTCCAGACTGGCTGTCACAGAAATAAAACACAACTGGACCTCACGTGAGAACATTCGTGTTTCCAGACTTTCCCTTTCCAAATCTCACCACTGGTACGTGTTTTTTTTTTTTTAAGGCTAACTGCTCCATGAAGGTTGGGCTGTTGTGTCTTACTGTACATCACTTAGCTCAAGTCTACTTTGGTGAAATAATATTTTCATAACGTTCTGAGAAATATCAGTGTGAAAACGTACTTTCTCCACACAGACATGGCCATGAGGAGCAAGTTGTTAGTTAAAAAACATAAAAATCATTGGTATATTCTGTTTTCTTTGAAAAAAAAATGCCTCCGTTGAAATGATTGGCAGTGCAAACACAGCTTGGCTTTTCTAAAAGGAGTCTTTCACTAAGCGCAAGACAAATACAGCAAAGTGATTTTCCCCCTCCACTTCCTGTTCCTGACATGACTCTAATAAACCACTTGCATGGTGGTCTCAGTAGGTGGCGCCTCTCCTGTCTCCTGTCCTCTGGCATTTACAACAGCCCAGGGGACCCGGGGCCCCTCCCAGCATCCGTGCTCTGAGGGCATCAGGCACCGTTCAGCTGTGTGTGCTCAGCTTTAAGAGGGTCAGCATTTGACAGTCAGGAATGATGGTACTAACACGCCCTCTCTTGGCCGGCCTTGTTAACGTTTCATAAGTATGCTGTCGCCTCATCCTCGGTCTCTGCCTCTACGCTCTCCTCTTTTCTGCCTCTTCCGTCTTTGTGGCCCTATATCTCACAGCATGTTCATCTCTTTATCTTTCCCTTCATCACTCTATCTTTCTGTTCCACTCCCTTTCTGTCTGCTTCTCTTCCTCTCTCCATCCTTCTGTATGACCCCTCCCCCATCTTTCTTCCACTCCTCCTTTCTCTCCTGTCCTTCTGCTGTAACTGTCCCACAGAAAAGTGTGCTCGCGCGTGGGTGGGGTTCCGTTGAGGAATTTCCCCCCAGAACTGTATCCCACATGAGCTGCAGCCCTCGAATGAATGAGCCATCACGCATGGGCAGATCCTGGTGAACACCATCCACCGGAAGCCAAGGACCATGCATTTTTAATTCAGTATAAATGTATTATTCATTTTGGAACAACACATTCCACAAAAGGAAGTCTTTGTTTTACTTGCTTACTAATCCCATTAATGCCACTAAGGTGGTAAACAAGCCCAGATTAATAGAATCCACTTGTGTCCTGTTATTTGAGGAGGCTGTTTGTTTGTATGGTCTGCCTCCACATTCAAGGTTTAGTCAAACACAGCACACATCACATCATCATACCACATCATGTGAATGGTTCGTTCAGCCCGACTAGTCATGTGACCTTCACGTGTAATGAGTTCTGTGGAAATGATACTAATGATACTAAAGTGGAAATGGTGCTAATGATGGATCTACTGGGGAACAGTTTCTGAAACTTGCTGTTTTGCTTCCTAATTAACTTTGAGGAGCCCAGAGCAGACTAACAGGCAGCAAGGAGAAGGTAATTTAGGCCTTGCAGGCATCACCACCGGTCTGAGCAGAACAGCACACAGGTTGCAATTTGAGCATCATCCACAATTCTTTAGATCTGGGATTCAATCCACCCAACATCCCAGACAAGATTCGCAGGCTGTAAGTTCTGACCAGAATGCTGCAGACCATGAAAGTGACACCACTGGCTGTAGAAGAGTCAACCAGTATGAAAACCCAACAAAATTGAGCTAAAACCAATGGAACTCAGGAAAAAACAAACCCCACAGAATGTGTTTGTGGCTGACCCAAAACTGGTTTCAACCCGACATCCAATGTAAACACATCTGTATCACATCCTTGGTTTACCAGACAAATAGCAAAAACATTAGTGAAGTTAGTGGCTGTATTTGCACTGAACCAAACATGACACCTTCGTAATGTTCATTAAAGTTGTTCACCACCTTCGCTTTAACATAAAATCAGTCACACATTCATTCTGCTTCAATGTCAGGGTGAAGCAGTAAGGGGCGGGGCTTCCCCGGAGAAGGGGCGGTACCTGGCATGCTATGTTATGCATCAGTGCTTGCCATTGGATGTCGCTTTGCCCCGTCCACCACTCACATCCTCCAGTTCAGGCTGCAGCCGGACGTTTGGTACAGTGAAGATAGAAGACACTGTGCAGGGAGGGCAAGAAGAGAAAAGAGCAAGGACTCAGCGGTGTGTGTCACACAACCACCAGGGGGTGTGACAGTCAAGGAATCTCCCATCTCATTGAAGAGGAGTAAATACACTGATGAATTATTTTTTGAGTTGGTTAGATAATATCCAGCAATATCCAGCTATGGAACATAATATTTTTGCAAAAAAGATACAGGTAGGTGTCCATTAACAACGTTTCTACAACATTGACAGGTAAAATAGGAATTAAGGTTGAGTGGGATGCCCATCTTGTCCTGAAATTTTGTGAAACCCATATCACATCAAGGGAGAGAATCTGCAAGTGTGTAATTCAACATCCAATTAGCACTGATCTCCAGATGAGGTCAGTTTGTATCCAGACAGACTCTGAAATAGGGGGGCGATGACAAAAAGACAAACTATAGAGTCCTGCAGCGGACATAGTGGGAATGTGTTTGACTTGGGGAAAAATGCTTTTCATGTTTCTGCAGAAAAAAAAGAAGAAGAAGATGTAATTGCTGCTGTTTGTTTCCATTTGCACATGAAAACGCAGCGGGAAAGTGTCGCTGTCACTTTGTGTTTTAATGAACTCTGACATGCTGCCAACTCGGATAAATATAACACTATGACACACGAGAGCAAAATGAAAACAGTCCCTCAGAGAGCAGGTGCCTACAAAGCCCTGAGCACAGTCTGAGAGCACACTCACCACAAAACAGTCCCTCAGACAGCACAGTCACTCAGGGCACAGTCAGACAACACAGTTACCACAAAACACAGTCCCTCAGAGAGCAGGTGCCTACGAAGCCCTGAGCACAGTCTGAGAGCACACTCACCACAAAACAGTCCCTCAGACAGCACAGTCACTCAGGGTACAGTCAGACAACACAGTTACCACAAAACACAGTCCCTCAGAGAGCAGGTGCCTACAAAGCCCTGAGCACAGTCTGAGAGCACACTCACCACAAAACAGTCCCTCAGACAGCACAGTCACTCAGGGCACAGTCAGACAACACAGTTACCACAAAACACAGTCCCTCAGAGAGCAGGTGCCTACGAAGCCCTGAGCACAGTCTGAGAGCACACTCACCACAAAACAGTCCCTCAGACAGCACAGTCACTCAGGGTACAGTCAGACAACACAGTTACCACAAAACACAGTCCCTCAGAGAGCATGGTTACTCATGGAATAAAATCAGAGAACACAGTCATTATACGATACAGTCCTTTAGAGAACACAGTTACAGAGCACAGTCATTCAGAAAGCACAATGACCTAGAGGGAACAGTCTCACAGAGCGCACTGTTATTGTATATAAAACACAGTTATCCACTGAGAGAACTCACCTGCAGCACAGCATAGCACAGTGTACTAGCACAGTCATGGAAGCCTGATGTAAAGCTTATGAGCTGTAGCATATCAGGCACGCTCTGCTTGTGCACGTGTGTCAGTGTCCCTTTGGGACAGTACACAGGTGTGCCCATAAGAGGGGCGTGACAAACTGGCCTCATCCAATCGCGTGGCATTACGGGAGAGTGAGGGGATAGATTTTAATGCCGGAAGTAATTTAGTAGGACTTCACCCTCCCTTATCTGGCAGGCCCTGTGATTTTAACTGAACTCCGCTGGCGTGTGTGTTAAGGTCGAGGTGTACAGGATGGTGATTGGGGAGAGAAACAGCACCTTCAAAGGCCTCAACAGCTGGACATGTTACCAGGACCTCACAGATACGGTCTGTCTGATTTTACCCGATTCAGTTGTTCTTCAGTCTTCATTACTCTCCACTCATCCATGTCTGTGTGTGTTTGTGTGGGGCTGGACGCCATTTGATCTGTGAACTCATTTTCACATCAAGCAGTAACCATGGCGACTGTGCAATTCTGTCTGTTTGACGCTTCGTACTTTTGAATATCGATATTTTTTATCAGCCATCACCTCAGCTATCCTACTTTGGTCCATCATTGTTTTTTAGATGATAATCGCAGACCTCCTAGGGGAGAGAATCGCTTAATTTGCGTCCATATGTAAACTGATCGGTACTTAATAGTACATTGTGAGTTGCCTGATCAAATTATAGTGAAAATACAGACATTTCCATTTATGTTTGGACTCAAGTTCAATTTTTAAAAATTCTTTCATTGTTGAGTCACAGAATCAGACCAGCCATGTGGGTGAACCTTGTTTCTGGAAGGTCAGCCAACTATCCTTCACAAGTATTTAAACAAATGGCGAAGAATCAGTAGCAAGAAGTACTTCTTGGATTTGATTTCAGTACAGTACAGCTTCAAGTGGAAGACATTTCTCAGAAATCTATGACGATGAACAGCGAGACTCCATGTAGTTCAAAAGCAGAGACAACACAGCTGGACAAAAACCCGTCTGATATGAATTTGGGTTGGATTTCTGAGTGGATATAATATTCATATATATGTGTGAGCGTGTGACTAAGAGTGTCTGTTTTTACATGATTACCAGTGTCTGTGTTTTAACATTTTCATGTGTATTTTATGTGAAATTAAACTTTATTTGCCATTTGCACAAGTGCATTGGAATGTGGGTTTTGGATTCCCCTTTCCCAGACAGACACACACATACAGATGATAGTGAAGCTTGGGGTCAGAACACAGGGTCAGCTGTTTATCCAGTGCCCCTGGAGCAGTTTTGGGGTTAGGGGCCCAACACTGACATGGGCACCTTGCCAAACGTGGGATTCGAACCAGCAATCCTTGCAGCATAGGCACAGATGGCTAACCTGCAGAGCCACGCTCACCCCCACATTGGTCTGTGTTCGGGTGCAGATGTGCACGTGTGTGTGTCTGCGTGCGTTCAGGAGTGTGTGTGTGTGTGTGTGTGTCTGCGTGCGTTCAGGAGTGTGTGTGTGTGTGTGTGTGTGTGTGTGTGTGTGTGTGAGAGTGAGGGCAAGGCAGCGATACTGACTGTCGGGTAATTCCCAGAAGCGGGGGGCAAGGTCGCTGAAGTACTGGTGGCTGAGCGCGGCTTGGGCTGACAGCCGGTTCTTCGGGAAGCATTGCAGGAACCCGGAGGCCAGCTCCTCTGCGTGGTCCACTTGGGCCAGCCTGGAAGACAGAGCCGAGCCAGCTTTGTAAAATAGCTGGATGATTGAATAACAGGTTCTGCTGCTCGTTCAACCCGTTGTACCTGCTGGGGCTAATCCTGGCCACAAGGGGGCAGTAGTGAGCAGAAGACACCAGCTTGACAAAGAAAAGTTCCTTCTTCTGTGAGATCAACATCATCCCAAATATATGTTACTGAAATATGCATGTATTTCATCATTTGTATACCACAGGCATTTTCAAAGGATATTTTGAACTTGTACTTAATTACTTCCATTTTGTATTTGTGAATTATAAATGTTTTACACATTTTAGTTAGTAGACGTGACATCATCCCAGGGTTGGTGTCCCTGTCAAATTTTGCTGCTGCGGGCAGATCCACCGGGACCCAAGACCAGCCTTTTTTTTTTTTTTTCCCATGCCGCTCAGCTCATGGGTCATCACTACACAGCAAGTGCTGCGCTAAACTTTGGACCAGCCGTGCAAAAGAGTGTCCAGGAGATATGAGACCCGTATGGCAGTGTGATCTGTCCGCGATACCACCAGTGCTATCTTAGCAGATTTCGGCGTGAACGTGTCAAGCATTCGCCACTCTGCGGTCCCACCGACTCGCTTCGTCTCTCTGTAGCAACCACAGCTGTGGTAGAAATGGGGTGTTTCATAAGGTAACAGCACAATAAAATGAATTACCATACATATGAGTGAGCCACAAACCACCTTCACAAGTCAGGTAATTATTTTTGTTTTTAAATGACAATTGCGTACAAAAACTGTCTTGGACACGAATTGTGGGACCGGTGCTAAACGTACTGAATGAGGGACCGGCAGCTGGACGATGAAGAAGCTGGCATTTGGCCGGGGAAATTCTTCTGAATTTACCATATGTCATCATCGGCAAAATCCTGGCGCACAATGAAAGGGGAGGAAGCCGGCCAGGGCAGTTAACATTCCACCTTGTTCCCTCCTCACTTATTTATTTCCTCCTCGACTGGACAGACGCCAGGGCGACAGGCCCAGGGTGGGTCAGAGAGACATGAAATGGATTCATAACGTTCCAAGCAGTCAAACACAGTGAGAAACACAACCCCCCCCCCACAAAATCCTCTATTCTCTTACTCATCTTTCATCCAATCTCCTTAATCTTCCCTGTCTGGGTTCAGTCCTGCCACCCAGAGGCGAGGCTATGTTACTGCAGGTGGTTATCCACTGCCCGTGTCACAGCGCGAGTCACCTGGTGTGTTTGCCTATACACGTGTCTTGGTGTGAGGTGTTATATGTGCCCATACTATGCATGTTTCCCCCCCTCCTTTGTACTGAAAGTTTCATAGTTTTCACAAAGTGGTCATGATAACAGAAGCTTCAAGCCTGCAAAGAGCTTATTGTGTTATTTAACATTTACAGATTTTTATAATGCATGATGGATCAGTTATTGACCAGAATTACATCTTGCATGCATTTCATCAACCCAAAGTCTGTCATTAGCTGTCACTAGCGAAATTTTGGGGATATTCAGGGAACTGACAAATCCAGAAGTGGCGCTTTCAGCTTCCTCCAATCAGAATTCAGGTTTAACTATAGGATTTGGGAAGCCCACTTGATGGAACACGCCATTGGTCTTTTGGTGAACTCTGTATCTCTAAAGTTAGCAACCAGCCTTCACAGATATTCAAAGAGACCAGCAAATAATAATAACAATACCTACTTCCTGGATGCGATTCCAGCAGCGTGAACTGATTTGTGAAGGGGAACAAGGAGACCCCAAATCATCCAAAACCACAGACAGCCCAGCAGAACAGAACCATAACATAACCAGGTCATGCATTCTCATATGTACCTTTTTCTACCTTTTTACCATCTACCTTTTTCTCTTCTGACCCTGTGTTGCATGTCTTTTGAAAATATCATTTAAACCCTTTAAATTGGTTCTGCATTACAGGCAGCAGGCCCGTTTCCACCTGTCAGCACCAACCTGCCTGAACAAACAATAAAGAACATCAAAAATCTTCAGACCATCTTTAAATGGATGATGTTCTCCAGGCATTTTCTGAAAACCACGGACAAGATTCACTGATACGGTCCAGGAAATAGGCCATGATCAACCGCAGTATCGAAGCACAGAAAAAAAAAAAAGATTAAAACAACACTCACTTGTTCCACGCTTGCCGGAGTTTCTTCGGACTGTACATGGAAAATCGCTCTGTAGAATAAAAAAAAAATACCACAAATTATCATGGGTCAGGAGTTTCTTATCAGATTGAGGGAGTTATAAAAGATGGAATATCAGAGCATTAAAGCAACATGCAAGGAACGTTATAACAGAATCAAATCTGATATGTGGTCAGTGCCTGGATCCAGAAAAAAAGACTTTTAATGATCCATAAAAAAACACAATGACATCACCGTGAAAATGTGGGTCTCGATCATGAGGGCTCTGGTTCTGGACAATCTCAGCAGCGCAGTTCATTTTTTGCTTATTAGACTTTGATATATCGCCCCCTGGTGGTCTCACCAGATCCTGTAACGGACCACCGTCAGATGAAGGTGATAACGATGGCGCCCTCGTGTTCCACCGACCTCAGTTATGACACACACTGTACTGAATCTTAACTACAAGCGACATGTTCTATCAGAGGGGTTATCATTAGTCCACAAATCAAACGTCTCTTTATAAATCGCACAGCCATGTAAACAGTAGAGCTCGATAAAGAATGATTACATTTATGATGACCAAGCTAAAATATAATTCTATTTGTTAAGCGCCCAGGCCACCATCATCATCATTTCAGTGCTTTCTTCTCAGAACGAAATAGTGGCCATAATTCTCTGTACAGAAATCAATAGCGCCCCCTTCTGTCCATAGACTAAAGTGCACCTGCATTATAAAGTCTACATATTTTGCGTAGTTGATGATTTTATCCACCCAATTAGCTATATCACCAATTTTTAGTGGAGAAAACATAAAAATAACGAAAAGAGATTACTTATATGAATATCCCCGACTTGTGAAATATATACAGCATATTACACTGTCTGCCACCCCCCTCTCTCAACTGCCTCTGGCATCTGCTTCATGTGGAATGACATTATCCACCTCCCATTATCCAGCTACGGCTTTTTTGACAGATCTGGCTATCTGGTCATTTGCCTTGTTTTCTCCTGAATGAATGAGCATTCGGAGATAATCACCACCAACTGCTCCTGTGCTGTAATTAACTCATGACCCTTTAATGAGCCATTATCGGTACAAATGTTCCATCTCGGTGGCCCCGTGGATCACAGGGCGAGGCGTCGCCGTACCGTTGACTCTGCTGTCTAAAGCTCGTTATCTGCCTGTGGCAAAAACGAACCCCAATAACAAGACACTGACTGAAGCAGCTCTGCATGAGATTGGGTTAAATAAGGTGAGAATATGCCTACGGGGACCGGGGGCGTGGCGGTAAAGGAACTTCTATTGAGAAACAGCACAGAACAATAACTGCATGGGAAATTGGACTGTGGTTTAAATTACACTGTTTATTGCCAACCTATATGGAAACATCCTGCATTAGAACTTCCTGTATGCTCAGCACAATGACTGTCGTAGAGCAGACAGCGGACTGTTCGGTCAAAGCTAAAAGCTGACCTTTCTGCTATGTACTTCCTGTATGCCGCATGTGGAATTGTGCATTAAGCACCTAATAATAATAATCGCAATCATAACTGGGAACGTGGGTAACATCATCACCTCCCACATGCAGGGTTGGGAGTCCCTTACCTACTTTAGTTAAGCTAATTGTCAATTTTTAACTGGTAATTCACTGCTAAAATCTGGCATTTCTGCTGTACATTTCGGCAAGGCCCATGTATGTTATGCTTTTCTAACCAAATCGTAACAAAAATGGAGTTTTGGACTGTTCACCCTAAGCACCAGAACTGTAAGATAATAACCCTCCCCACTTGAACTAAACACACAGAGGGGGTTACAGCCACCCAGGGAAGTGATCTCCTTGGTAACAAGACTCTTACCAGGTTTGAAGTGAGGCAGGGAGTGGACGCCTGGCCACGTTTCCTCAGACGGGGTACCCAGGACCTGGAAAAGGCACAGTGAGGACAGTCTGAGGACAGCTGGGACAGGGCTGCCACAAGTACATCTTTTTTCATAATGGGTTTCTATGGACATGCTCCAGTACCACTTCACATATCTGCAAGGATTATGGTTTATACAGTTAAAGAGCCATTCGCCAGAGACCTGAGGAGAGATAAGTTTAATACAACAATCAAAACAATAACTCCTGTAGACTCTACCTGTCAAGACCTGTCCATACCAACAGCAGACCTGTAATACCACAATCAGGACCCTAACCCCTGTGGTGCACACCTAATTGTCTCTACCTGTCAGGACCTGCCCAAACCTACAGCAAATCTACCTGTCTCTACCTGTACGGACCTGTCCATACTTGCAGCAAACCTACTTGTCTGTAGCTAAAAATAAAGCACTGTTAAGTATAACAATACCACCAAAATACTTCAGTTAAATCACACCAACTGTGTACTGTCTGGAAAGTTGTTGGTTCAAATCCCTTTTCCAACAGAGTAATCCTATTACCATAAAGCCCTTGAGCAACTGCTCCAGGGTCACTGCACGCTGGCTGAGCCTGTGCTCTGACCCCTAAACCTACTCTAATAATAAACACTTTCCTCTACAGTATATATATGGGAATTTGTATCTCTCATTGAGAGCAAGGAGGGATATTTACCTACCCTATTCCCCCCCCCCCAAAATTAATAAAACATCTATTTCATAAGTAAAACCCAGAAATAAAAAAGGTCAAAAAATCAATATTAGAAAGTGTGAAATTACTGAAAGCTCAAATTAGAATTAAAAATTACCCCTTTTCATGGGTATTGGCAAGCTAAAATGAATCTTAATATGACTAAGCATTTACAAACCCTATGACTGTGATAATGACACATTCCTTGTTTAACCAACAAATTTGGTAACATCTGCCAGTTTCCCAGGATTTTGGTAAGAGCGTCCTACTGCCAGCAGAGGGCAGTAGAGCTCAGTATATGATGTCTTTACTGAGAAAATATGACAAGTACAAGCAGACCTCAGCCATGTCTTTCATTCACAGCGATCCCCCCATTCTAAGAGATGTGACAGCTCGGCAGGTATCAAACACGGAGAACTGGTCATAGATGTGACAGCTTGGCAGGTATCAAATATGGAAACTTTGTCTTGGATGTGACAGCTTGAGACTTGCATAAGAAGGAATTCATTACAAATGTCTATCCAGTCCACCAGCTATGCCTCAAGACCACAAGAACAACAACAATAATAATAATTGCATTACTTTTTTTCTCAGTACCATCCACCTCCAATCTATATTAAAAGAAATCAATCCTGACTGTTCATTAGAAGGACAAATAATGAAGATGAAGCTCAAATATTTT
>JAACJT020023053.1:0-26663 GCA_009936485.2 Gymnarchus niloticus | reverse complement strand
CCTTGCCACTGTCGCCTTTGGCTTACTCTCTGGGGACTGTGGGCCCGGGACTATGTAAAGCGCTTTGCGACCGTGCTTCGTGTTAAAAGCGCTATTTAAATAAAACTGAATTGAATTGAATTGAATGTACTGGTTAAGAAAGATGGACGAATGAATCTACTGAAATTCATGTAACATTTATTAGTAAGAAATGGTGCTAGCGTTAATAAGCAGTATATTTTTCCATCTGGATGCATGCGATTCAGATTTCCAGACAAAAGTACTGTTCATTGCAACATTATAATGTGGAATTCAGTTCAACTCCATTCAACTTCACTGCCATTAACCCTTTATAGTATAACAAAAAGCCCATTCACAAGCCTCTCTGTGCAATGTGTCAGAAAAGATACAAAGCAGCAATATGGGCACAATGTAAAAATAAAGTCTTTTTTTGACCAAGCCATCCATCATCTAACCTCTTATCCTGTTAGGGTTTGCAGCAGAACCCAGATCCTTCAGACTAGACCCAGAAAGAAAATTGGCTTGTATGGCACCAACCAATTTGTGTTCATGAGATTGCCCCAGATTGCCCGACCCGGCTTACACTTGGAACATATGGTACCTTAACACTTATAACTCGGCCCTCTTTAAAGGAACGGTAGCATCAGATGCCCTTTATGGTAACCTCATGTGGCCATGTCTTCCTCATAATATTTACTAGACCAGGAAATGCTCTCCCAGTCTTTGTCCCCCTGGCCTGTTGCCTGTAGCACCTGCCCCGCTGTTAGGCCTCCTCCTCAGAGTCTGGAGGTCTACCCTCTCCATGTATCTGCTTGTATACCTGCTTTATGATGCAAATGCAGGAGAAAATGACGGTCTGCTAAGTGCACCATTAGCATGAAAAAGACCTTTGTTCCTTGACCCTTTTGATACCTGACCTAAATGCACAGCGATTGTTTCCCATGCTGTTCGGTGTCTTACTTCACACAAAGATGGAGGGAAGGGGGACAATAACCAAATGTTCTCGTTGTTCCTGGCCCTACAGGCTCTTTAAGTAGGCCGTTCAGTTTGAACCACGCAGATCAGGAAGTGGTAATGGTGCAGCTAGTCCTTTAATCCACATGGCGTTCCAAAGATTTACACGTGGCTTCCCCAGGTAATTAACATAATTTTTTTCTTGATATAATATAAAAGGACTCAGCCTGATTAAGCCAGCACTCCCATTTAAATCGGTACGCTGTATTCTGGTTGATAGAACTGTATATAAATTAAAATAGTCAAGTATTTCTTTTAACATTGAAAAGATTTTCATGGATCCTGACTTCATTTATCTCATGTATACCATAATATTTCTACATCTTTGAAAAATTAGCATGTTGATTTACAATTTAGGCACCTGCAATAATTGCAATAAATACCTGCAATAATAAATAAATTAATTAATATAAATAATAAATTAATGCAATAATTCTGGCAAATATTTCTAAAAACCACTTGTTAAAGCTAGAGATTTTGGCCAGCTGTATGGTAAACTTGCATTTTGTTTGAGTTTTATTTAATTAGGATTGCACATTAGTCTGCCCAATCTGAGGTTTTAATTTTCCTAAAATTTTATTGCATCGTTTTGCAGATGGTTGGCTCACCAGGCTGCAGTGGGTATGAAGGCCATGTGTTTTTGTTTCTTGTTTTTATGCTAGATATTACTGTTTTCTCCCACAATCCAAAAACATCGCTCAAATGAATATTTGAAAACTAGTGCACCATTTTGTGAGCAGTGGTTTCTCGGAAAGGCTTTGTGTCACTCTGTTACCCTGACTAAATAAGTGATTAGTGAAATGGGGGGGTGGTAAATGACAAACATCTGAGCTACTTTGTGCTATAAATGAACAATGACCTTTTGTGAAAAAGCACTTATGAACACCAGCTCCTGGAACTTGACTCCATTAGAGAAATATGTACTTATATGGTCACAGAAAAAGGATCTGTGTAATATAAGTGTGGCACTCTCCAGTAAAATAAACATTCATTTGCTAAATATAATGAGAACTCACAGGTGTTTTGATAAACTGACACAAGATCCAACTGAACGTTTAAGGAATTTGAGCAATGTTTAGATGAATCTGAACACAAGATTTTAATGAGCTCTAAATAATTTGTGAAGCAGGTGTATCTCTGACAACATGGAGGAAACAAATCAAGCCAACATAGACTAGCATGCAATCAGTTATAGGTTAGACTACCAAAAATGCTAGTAGATCCAACATGCTCCTGCATTTCCTATAGTGATCACTATAGTCGTTGTATAGAGTTTACATTTTTTAATTCTTGACTTGGGCACCAAAGTGGCTCAGTGGGTAACACTGTAGCTTCACACCTCCAAAACTGAGGGTTTGATTTCTGTGCCAGGCTATACCTGTTTCTCCTGCAGATGTCCTCCTACAGTGCAGATAAATTCGATTAGGTGAACTAATGTCTCTGAAATGCTCTGGGTGTGTGACCTGAGGAGGACTGGCACTCATTTGCAGGTTTATCATACCCCCCACTTTGTGGGATAGGTTCCAGATCCACTATGACTCCATACTGGATAACGGGCTATTGAAGACTGATTGTAATCCTTCACTCGGACATCAATGCACATGATTAAAATATCAGTGGAAATTATAAACAACTGCTTCCCTGTTTTCTTCACATCGGTTCCCGCATGTGCATTTCATTTAATTGTTGGACCAGTGCTGTTTCCCATAGAGATTACAATTTTGCCCCGTTATACAGTGCTGGATATTTTACTGGAACGATGTAGGTTAAATATTTTGGTGAAGGGTTCTAGAGCAGGGCGTCTCCTGAGACTGGAACCTGTATCAGTCTGATAATCCACATCTCTAATCAGTACTGTTTTTTTAGCTTTTTTATCTTATCATGCATAAGCATCCTGTGAACTGGAACGTCAGCTTGCCACCTTACCAATTCAAGTCCACCACAGCTAAACCCTTGTCACTTGTGATGCACCTGAAAGGGTCTCTCAGATGTTTTTGGTTATGGAGCAGAAGTGCTAATTTGGCAATCGGCTGCTTCAGGGTATAAAAGAGCAGGAGGAAAGGCAGCAGTGGCGGCATCAATGAGGATGACCACCACCTGCCAAGGGGAATGTCTGTCGCCAGGCCACACCCTGCTCCACCTGCCCTGTATATGGTGTTTTGTCCTACTGCGACGTTTAATAAACCACAACTCTGGGGGTTAGTGTTCGTCCCCTGACACCTGACATTAACATATGCAATATCCTTCAATCCGCTATGTTAAATTCCTCTCCCTGACTACTCATTGTTAATCGTGCCATTAAGCATCTGTCATTCTCAAACTAAATTGGATTCACTCCTCAAGAACTGAATCACATTATATAATTGCAATTCTCAGAAAGCCTGCATTATGGCCTGAGTTGGCGTGCGGTCAGATTCATTCAAATACGGGCCATTGAACCACCTGCCTTCCAGGACCAATCCAAAGTCCTTGAATGCCAAAGTCTTTGGATCTGTCCGATCTGGTGTTGCCAAAACAACCTCATTAGTTGTATGTTCAAAATAATACATGAATGACTAGTGGCAAATTATCAAATTTACATGAATGAAAACTGATAGTAGGGCCAAAGGAGAGAATCCGGTACTCTTTTGAGTACTGTCTTCTCATGATACATGTGCATAAAAGTATGGTGCTTATGAGTGTCATTCTCATTCACTGAGAAGAGGTAGAAAATGGTCCATAAGTAATAAGTAGAGATGAAAGCAAGGTGGGATGAAAGGTGAACAAACAGTCAACTGCAATAATTGGGGTTCAAAACAAGGGTCATCCAGTTCAAAGAGCACCTGCCCACTACTGTTGCTGGGCCAAGGAGGAATGGAACCAATCATCTGCCTTGGGGTTGTATGCAAGCAAACAAAGGGGACAAAAAACACGAGTTAGTGCGCTTATACCTGAGCTCTAATCATTTTTAGGTCCTCTCTGTAGAAATAGTATGCTAGATCTCCAGTACAGTATGGTGTCATAAACCTATGACCATTACAGCCTATTCCATAGGCTGCGAACATGTACATTCGCTGACTTATGATTAGCTAAAGCTGAGGGTCTTAAGAAAATCACCTGGCTCTATTCTGTACCATGTGAACATTGCGTTAGGCGAGAAGGTCAGGGAAACCACAAACGGGCAAGGTTTATTTAGAAGAAGGATGGGGGAAGCTTCTGGAATGGGCAAGTGAGAGGAAGACTGGGATCAACTGGAGTGGGTTCCCTTCACAATGGCTGGGTCTAGCTCTAGCTTATAGACAGGAAGTAGTAGTCTCTTCTGGATGATGGCCCTCCAGCCTGTCTAAGGCGACCTGAGAAGAAGCACGAGTCCCTGCTACTGTCCTCCACCCACCTGACAATGGAGGTGATCTTGCCCCAACCCCCCACAGTGGGGATTAGCTGCTGCTACCCACCTCTGCTCCACAGTTACCTGAAGAAATAATGACGTCATGGTCCAGCAACTTGGTGCTGATAGTGGCTTTCTCTGGCTTGGCCTACCCTTGTGCACTCGAGACGTCATGTGTATGAAACTGTCACGAAAAACAGACATATGCTTCATAAGAAACCAGGAGGCACTGAATGGAGTTTTTCTGTTGGAGTCTATTTAGGTACTTTACATATATTGGAATACTCACTCATCTTTCATGACCTCTTCTCCAGTATAGGGTCACAGTAAGCCTGGACCCTTGAAACTTCAAATACAAGTTAAACTTAGTTTCTCCAACCTGTTAACATGCTAAGAAATCTTGCTCTGAATTATGCTTTAAATCATAAATGCAACACTCAACCATTTCAAAGATTTTATTTAAAAGAAATTAATGGAAATCTAATGAGTGGAATGGATTCATTAGGCTCTCTTAGTCACAGACACCAATAGAATTCTCACAATAGTATCTGGTGTGACCATTATTTGCCCGTAGAAGCAGGACACATCTCCATTGCCTAGAGTTGACTGAGGCCTGTGTGAAGTTGTCTGATTTTGGCAGGAGCTGAAAGACAGTGTTGGATTCTCCAACCCAGAGGATCCCAGAGATGCTCAATGGGTGACACGTCTGGCAAGTACGTAGGCTATGGAAGACCTGGGACAATCTGTGCATCCAGGAAGCAGGTACTGATCCCTTTGACATGGGGCCGTCCTATTGAAAAGCGAAGTGATGATGCTGCATGAATGGTACCAAAACCAAATGTGTTACATTTATATTTTTGTTCAGTATCAGCAAGTGCAGCAAGATTAACAAAAGCGGGAAATGAAAACTCTGGTTAGAAACGTCAAGGTATTTTAATACAGCAGCTGTTGGCTATAAACCTTGCAGTGTAAAGGGATGACTTTTCCCCAGTTTCGATAATTTCTCTCATTCAGCATCCATCTCTCATGTGAAACTTTTAATGTTAGTCTCTCTTTACTCAGCTCCTGTCAGTTTTTATCACACTCTAAGTCAACCCAGACAACCAAACAACCATTTCTTTGGAGGATAAAAGAAGTTGATTTATCTACAACACATTGGACTTGTTTCTCTTTAATGTGAAATGTTTAGATCCATCCATTTGCAAAACTGCTTAACCCTATTCAAGGTTGAATGGGTGGGAGCTGGAAGTTATCTCAGGCAGCCTTAGGGCACAAAGCAGAGGACAACCTAGATGGGGTGCCAACCTATTGGCAGGACACAGACTTGCATACATTTAGACACCATGAACACTTCAGTCAACCCAATCAGCCTCCAGTCCACATCTTCGGACGGTGAAAGGATAGTGGAGCACCTGGAGGAAACCTGTAAATCACAGAGAGGACCTGCAAACTCCACACAGAGAGCTGGCATTCGAACCCCCAACCCTAGAGGTAGGAGGCAACAGTGCTAACCACTGAGATCCAGATGCACAGATATAAACCAAATTGCCTACAAATATTTTATATAACATATTTCTGAGATTTTTTACTTCAAACCTGGATGTGACAGCTCAAATTAAAGAGAAATGGTTAATATTTCAGTACTAACAACAGGTGACCATCAAAGGTACTCATCATGTACCTTTGCATGGTCACTCCCTAGACTCAAAACAGGAAAATCCACGAGCTTCACCACAAAATAACTTAATGCATTATTACTATGCTTACTCTCCAGCAATTTACATACCAGGTCAATCAAAAACTGGTACAACCTTGAGCAGCTTGGTCTTTAGATACCTTTAATATGACAGCAGGACAAAGGCCATTTCAACAAATTTTGAAGAATAAAAATTCTCACAGAATATCACAATGATTTTAGATTGATACAGCTATAGAAATACATCAGTCTTTCCTATAGCAGCATATGACTGATAGATCATTTTTATTTTTTCTCTCCACCAAAATTTTCTAAGTTAGTTTATTATTGCCATGGAAAATACTATGTACATACGGTATGTCCCAACAAGCATCTTCTAGCTCCATTTATTCTGCTTGGACTTTCATGTGGTGACTCGAATGTGCAGATCTCTGTCAAAGATCAGTGAGAGAAGAAAACTAATCTCTCCAGGTGACCTCCACCTCATCTGTCCGGTACCTGCCAATCACAGTGTATGAAACCTTTACTAAAACAAATGTGTAGTAAACAAGGCACTTTGCAGCAATGTCTGAAGCTTGGGGCTTCAGTGCAGGCGTTACACTGGTACTGAAATCACTGGAAATGGTGGCAAATACCCCAGTAAAAGAAATTTCTGTGCAGTAACCAGAAGAATGATCTTTAAAGAGATGGAGTGTGTCACACATATCATCAAATTTTATCCCTTAAATTCTGAACTACTGTATACTAGGCAATTCCCATTTTGAAGGCAAATTTAAGGGGTGATTCTCAAACCTAAGCTGAGCTGTGATCGCCCTCTTGTGGTTGGCAGATCTATCCTCGAGAGAGGCACATAAATACGTTTTACCCACTTGAGGCTAAGTTTGAAAGCCATTGTATTAAAGCTTATCATCCCAGTCATAAATGATGGTTATAGCTGAGTAAAACTAGTAGTATCAATTTGTAAGTGGAAAAAGGGATCAAACTGGATTAAAAAAAGCTGAACACTGAGACCAAGGTAGGACGTGAGTTCAAAGGTACTATTCTAGAGCTGTGAAGCAACAACACTACCCGTAGAGCAGCCATGTGAGGTGGTTTTAAATTAACTGGGAAGCCAGGCTGCAGCCGATAATCTGTTACTGAACATCGGGACCCACTGAGTGGTCAAGTTACCTTTGAGTTATCCAGGAGTCTGACAGCTCCGTCAGCTGACCTGACCGGAACATTTCCCATCCAGCCTGTGCAATCATTGCCCCATTATCAATACAGAACCTGGGTATTAAAGAAATCAGTAGATATTTACACACTCGGCGAAGAATGTGAGAAGCAGCACACCATCACAGACCCCAGCATTAGCAATGAAGAATTACACTCTGAGGACCTCGAGCCCAGAACTCTGTGAAATCCTATGTGACAATACTCTGTTAAAAGCACCATACAAATAAGATGGAATTGAACTGAATCTATTTTCACTAACTACTCAGTCAAATAGGGTCATGGCCATCCTATCGTGTGGCTGGGGAGACAAACCATAGATATGACGTCACAATGTAAGCTATGTTTATTTCAAAAGAAGGACAGGCCCACCCATCCTCTCTCCTACCGCTCATCTGTAGCAAACAGTCGGGCACCCCTCTCCTTGCACATTATCCCCATCATCTCCTGTAGACGCAGGTTGCCTGGAAATGTTTAAGACAGACCAGCTATCAAATCACTACAGGTTTACAAAAAATACACAGTATAGTATTAAGTACAAAAGGCTGATTTAAAATTTTTTTTTTTTTTTTTTAATACTACTACTCTCTGATACCCTTATCAAAGTTATAAATAACTGCTAGACATCACCCTACAATGGCCTTCTTAAATCCTAGAATGCGTGTCTAGAGTCATTATAGAGTAAATGGACATGCTTGTCTAAGGGTGGATGTTACTCATCCATTTAGTAAATACAACCATCAACTGGTACTGTGTGTGTAAACAGATGCTGTCTCCATTGTTATTCACGTAATATTGATTAACAAGCTTAAAGTGATACTGCAAGTAGATTTAAACTTTTCGTAACACTGACAAATGCCCAGGTATCTTGGACTATGAACTGGATAAGCAGATAATTCTTGAAAATTGTAATCCATCAATACACAGTGAGCTGCGGCCAGGATCTGACAGACTAGCATAATAAATGCCATTTTCTGCACTGTATGCCATGATACGGCCCACTGTATCTAGAACAGAGTCTTGCAGTTACATTCAGAAGAACACTAAATGTCAAATAACTCTGACAAGAGAATCCATAAGCTACCTTTTAAACATGATTATTTCCCTACAGCTTCCATTTGGGCAGTCTCTTTTTTAAAAAAAAAAAAAAAAAAAAAAAAAAAAGATTTCGAGCTGGAAACCTATGATGTCTCACAAAGGGCGACTCACAGCCCACTCCACCAACGATGAGAACTTCCTGGGAGCTGCAGTGAGCCATGGCCCGTTCTGTGATCTCCACTAGCATGGCAAAGACGGTCTCCTGTGAAGCACAGTGAAACGCCTGTGCTTAAAATAAACCATCTACACAACATATCAGATAGACAATTAAAGGGATGTTTGCTTTTACCGGAAACATCTGTGCATATTACAAAAATATATCCAATTTATTTTCAGTTTTTAGTAATGCAGATATTACTATTACCTTCCAAAAACAGTTAAATCTTAGTATACTGAAAAACATTATTTGAGTATTCTACATTATTTGATGCCTCCTACAATCAGACCTCTAACTGGTTCCTGATAAAATATGAAATCATAGTCCAACTGCAAGCCCTCACTGCTGTAAGTGGGAAACATCTGACTAAAGGAGCACACGAAGGCCAGTCAGAATATACCGTAGTGAAGGGTCCGGCGCACCACGTGCTCGAGGGCGGCCATTTGGCCTGACAGCCAATCAGAATACACGGTAGTGAAGGGTCCGGAGCACCACGTGCTCGAGGGCGGCCGTTTGGCCTGACAGCCAATCAGAATACACGGTAGTGAAGGGTCCGGCGCATCACATGCTTGAGGGCACAGTGGCTGGCGGTTCGGCCTGCTCACCTGCAGTGAGAAACAGAGGTCCTCCGCAGTGCACTCTCCAGAGACTAGCATCTTCTGGGCTGCTTCCTACAAGGGCAACTGTGAGTGACCCAAAGCACCATTATGCTGCCACAACGTAACCAATGAGTAAACTCAACAAACTATCCTTGCTACTCAAAGACATACTGCCTGCATTAAAATCGCAAATCCCTCAGGTCTCCTATAGGGTTAGTCTATTAAGTCCTACAACCCGATTGGGTGCGTTCTCCTCATATAGTAGTCACCTCAATGTAGGACAGGATTCCTGAGAATGACACGTCCATCCCCTTGACTGTATATGGAAGCTCCACAAAATGTCTGCCCCTACCAAAAAAGCCAAACATTTCACTCAGATATACAGACTGCCAGTATGTACATGCTAACAAGATAGGCAACACCAGTAAACGTCACAAATGACAATCAAAAGAAGAAAATATATGTATATAACATTGCAATGGTCACTTCAGAAGTTCATACCTACACCAAACGATAGTCACATAAAGTCAAAACATCAGCAAACGTACTTCTTGGCCATCTGCTCAATATTGTACCCAGGGCTAGGATCATTGGAGATCTGCGCAGAGGAAGAGATACAAGCATTACAATCAAAAATCTGAATGTATTCCTTGATCTCAGTCCCAGTCTGATGGAACCAGTTCTAACACCAAGTTCTAACCAGCTATTTAATAATGGGAAGCTTATGACCACACAAAAATGCACATCCCATAAATGACGGCTGAATAGTTTCCTCATTTCTCTACAAATTAAAAAAAAAAAATAATAATAATAATAATAATATGAAACAGACAAGGGATAAAGTGGATGAACAATATAATAAATCTGAATAATATATAAATATCACTAAGACATATAAATAATACATACACCAATAAACCCACATGAGAACCAGAATACATTACCTTAATAACCCTGGCAAACCTATCAAGACAGTTTCCCACAGCGATGTCAATTGTCTCCCCAAATATCCGGTACCTCCGCTCGGAATATGCAATCACCTGGTACAGAAAACAACAGGACACCCAAAACGACCTGAACTGGGGTGCATTGTATAAAACCTATTGGTTACATGGCATTTGACGCTCACAGCACAGTACAACTCAGAGCCAACAACTGTGAGCTGCTGTTTCACCAGCCTTAGCAGGCTCTGACCACCACTTAAAATAACCAGTGAAGTGCTTCAACTGGCACTGGGACATAACAAATGTATAGAAAGACTGAAGTCCCAGCAGAGATGTCTGCTGTATGATTTATCCAGCGTTTTGCACACATCTAGACACTGAACAGTTCACAAGCTGTGCATGGGATCCTGTACACCCAAGTTTTATGGGTCACAGAAAAGATGGTGAGGTGTAAAACAGATTATTTCTCCTCATGACGAGAAGAAATAAAACTACCATTGCTCAAAAACATCACAGAAGTACTCTACCTCTGCTGCAAATTACTTTAGAACAGTCCTGCTATTTTTATTGATATATTTGTGTTGAGACCCTATAGTATTAGGGTCGACACGCAACTAAAATTAAACGAAGAATTAAAGTGGTTTCACTACAACGACTTGAATTCATATACAAATAACTGGAGCTCAAATCCATTGTGAATACTCAGATAGGCTCTGACCTGTGTGTTTCCCCCGCTGACATACAAGACAGTAGGGTTTCTAGCATTGGTGATCAGACGACCCATCTCAATGTGCCCGATGCAGTGGTTCACTCCGAGGAGAGGCTTCCCCCAGAGCTGTGCCACAGTCCGAGCCACAATGGCCACAGTGACGAGAGGAGCACCCATCCCTGGACCTGGGAAAGCCGGGAGTGACAGAGAAACAAGAAAAGTCACAGAGTAAGAACACAGTGTCCTCTTAATGATAAAGTTAAAATCACAACAAAGCTCTACATAAGAGAACAGTCTATTGAATATTTCAGAATTCTACTAAACTCATTCACAATCATTTTCAAAAGTAAAAAAATACAGCAGGAAAACCAAGGAGGGATTTTAACTTTTGAGTCTAATCAGTCAGTAAGGGGGTTACTCAAACAGGGGTGTGAGATTCTGAAACACGCAGAACACCACTTTAAATCGGTGTGCATTGAAAACGACAAGCTGAAGGCTGTCACCTTTTGTGTAAGCCACACAGTCAACGTCAGCCGGCTTTATGCCGGCTTCCTGTAGCGCCTCCTTGAGGACGGTGAGGACGACGCGGCGATGATGCTTGGCTGTTTCACTTGGCAGGAACCCTGTCAGTGTTCATGGCAATCAAACACATCTCATACAAAACCAATAATCCGTTATTTTTAAATACTTTTAATTTTATTTCAATTCAACTTCAGCCACTGTAGCAGCTCATTCAAAACAAAAAATCTGCTTGGGCAATAGGTCCCTTTAAAAAAGAATGTAATCGTATTGCATATCACGTGCATTTACTATGTCATACGCATTCTTGCACTGCACCATACTCTAACGCTACGTTGTGGTTAATGAATTTTCAGACAAGCTTTTAACTCACCTGTACACTTGTGTTAAGAGAAATGACAAAGTTATTTGATTTATTATAGGTATGACTGTCAACAAGTTAAATGTGCTACACCATCATGATCTGGTTCATTAATGGGCCTTTAACAGGGAAAATTCCTGATTCATTCCAGTTAATTATGAAATCATGTTTAATATACGTATGTTTGCACATTACTATTTTAATGTTTGCACACTATGCATTACAATATACGCATAATGTGCAAACAAAACCTATAATATATTTGTAATCCGATCTTTCCATTATTATACAATTACAGGCTGGCAGACATTACCAACGCTACATTTCAGAACAGAAAGTCCACTACGACATCAGAACTAAAGTATAGGGAAATTAAGAACTTACCCTGTCCAGGAGGTGTGATATACGTGCGTCTTGGGTTGGACAGGACCTCTCCATCTCTCACAATACCAACACCAATCTTGTTGGCACTACCCTCAAAGCCAATGACGACAGTCATTATGGCTGTGAAAGAAACTGAAGGCAATGAGATCTAAACAGCACCTAAGTGTAAGCTTGACGTAAAACGACACTATAGCTGCTTGGAACCCGTTTGATAAAACAGCATCTTCTCATAAGATGGTGAATTACACCGGCAACCTATTGCAGCAGCTCCGTTTTCTTAGCTGTTCTGTGTTACAGTGTCCATCTGTATTTCTATAGTTCTATCATTCTAAGCATGCATACATCTTCAACCGGTAACACTGGAATCTACCTACGATGGCTACATTCCATCAAGCAATTCTATGGATCACAGCAGAATAATAAAGTAACCATTAATCAAGCACTTGTACTGTAACAAAATCAGTCACATTTCTTTATCATACAAAACCTAAGCAAAATGCTTGCAGTCTCACTCTTGATCACGTTCAGGTAATGCCTTGCCGAAAAATTCCTCAATATGTTTTAAAGAAAACTATACCAGCGTTTTCCATCGCAAAAAAAAAAAAAAAAATATTCCCGTTTCATAAGGATTCAGTAACCCGAAATTTCACCTGAGAATTGATACAATCTGATTACTGTACATTTCTTGCACTCCAATATTTATTATTAATTAAAAAATGACGGTCAGTTTAAAAAACGTTAAAGGATCAAGTAATTGTAAATGAGACACTTGCTTCTACACTATTATTAAACAAACAAGGGAAGAAAGCACCAGAACAAGGTAAAACAACAAATATTATTCTATATTCAGCCCCAAGTTGACCACATGCATCCGTCCTCAGTGCATTACATTGAAACACGGCCGTATATGAATGGTCTTTATTATATAGATAGATGAGTAATTTTACATAATCAGCGAATTATACGATAGGACTGGATGAATACACCAGTGAAATACTTAAACTGAGTTAGTACTCACATGCTTCCGTTTATTCAAAAGTTTAAACGGAACTTCATATTTACTATCCTACGACCTCCATCGTATGCCTGAAGGACCTTAGAAAACCGACGACTATTCTTTTGAAATAAAACACCACAAATTGACAACTGTTTTTTTTTTTTTTTTTTTTAAATCTTATTCAAAGTTCATTCACGGAGTTCGAGCCATAGCGCTGAAACCGAGAAACGTTACCCAAGGAATTAAATAAAACCATTTTAGTATATGATCAGGCAGAAATTTAGACACCACGATGACTGATCTGCGCAAGTCCGGTGACTTCTGTTTTTCTATGCCGTTAGAACGGAATGGTTTAATCCGTCTTAATTGTGACTTTGTAGAAACATTTGTTTTTCTGTATAAAATAGTTTTGTATAAGAATGGTAGTGATGGCAAAAACGGAACGTTCGAGAGATCGAAGCGACTGAAACGATTGTTTCAAAAAAGGATCCGATCAAAACTTCCCTCCACAGCGGCATCTAGTGGCCAAACGCCTCTGTCATTGTCAAAAAACTAATTCAAAAATGGTGAAGTGAATACATTGTCGTGGGTCTGTTATATAATTTGCTATTCAGCTATTACCTATATATATATCAGTGTATATTGTCATATGTTTTATATCTTGATTTACATTATGATATCCAAAAAGGGATATTTTATGATTAGTCAGTATTTGAGGGGGTGCCTGTGTAGAGGGGGGTGCAGCCAATCACAGCAGAAAGAAATGAGATATAATTTTGTAATTTTTATTTAAATTTGTTCTGGAATTATACATCAAATGGTATCAAATATTCTGATCTTAGGTCGTTCACAATAAGATCAACAAGAGCCTCATTTAGTTCTTTTTGCTGTCCTGTCAGGAAACATTAATAAAACAGAATAGAACAATCATAGAATTGTTGTTATACATGTGGAAACAAATATGACTCACAAATATTTACTCTTTTATTGCTTAAGGGCATTGTTAATATTATGTTTGTTGGGAATGATTAGAATGAATCATTGGGTTATTTCACACTTGTGTATAATTAAAACTCAGAGATATTTTTGAGTTTACACACCATTTACAGAAAGTGGGCCAGTGCTTGCTTCAGCATTGGATTGTGGTGCGCTAGAACCAGCATAGAGGAAACTTCAAAATCTAAAACACTAGTCCAAAATCAAAGTAAGCAGTTCATGGAAATTTCAAATGGGAACAAACAGAGTATTATAGATCAGGCAGGCTCAAAGTCGATTCCCTTAGTTGCACTTTGGTAATTCGGCTTATATTAATGCTTCCCTTTGTGTATTTATGGTTGTCACGTGTTGTGTATTTTTTGTATGGCACGTCGGCCACCGTAATTTGAATTATGTACACGCAGAGACAAGTTGTGTGTTTATATGGTTTCTGAGTGTCATTTAGTGGACAAAGTTAAGAGATGTATTCGTTTGTTTTAGAAGGCTTCTCAGAATATTCAGTACTTCAACTTGAATGTACCTTTTGTTTTTTACAGACCACACAAATACGCACTCTTTGTACATGTAGTTAAATAAGGGGTTATCAAGCTTCTTCATCTCTTTAGGGTGCCCGGGGTGGCTATTACATTTTCCCGAACCAGTTGTCCAGAACACCCTCCGTATAAGCAGGCTCGACATATGGCTGGCCAGGTGGCACCGTGAACGCCCGTGGCGTCGGGATCGCGTAATTCTGGTGAGACATTTCTGCGCTCGCGCGGCACCAACCGAAGCCCCGCAATCCTTCCTGTAACAGACGGTGAATTGCTAACTACTGCGCTTTTTTTGCTCTTCTGACCACCGTTGGGCAGCCGCGAAGAGTTCGGATTGTCCCTGAAAAGGCTCTTGGTCCTCACTGAGACTGCTGTGATCCCTACGTGGACAACGCCATCTCTATTTGCTCCGGGACGTAGGTGCCATTTATTGGTATATTAATGGTGCCCGTCACTACCAAAAATGTACACCCAGTGCGCCAGTGCACTGGTGTCGTAAAGGTTATTGTGCGCTTGCGCAGTACCGGGGTTACGTTTTTGGTAATGACAGTCTCGAAGGAGGCGTGTCTGGTTGAAAGTTTGGCTTCCTGTGGTATTCGGACACCCTTCAACATCTGGAATTTGAAAGTATTTCCGGTGCTGGAAGATATACAGGAAACGAGTGGAAGAGATTAAATAAGAGAATTGATATCCATGTGAAATTTTACAAGAATGGATGTACATTTACAATAGAATGAAGTTAATCAGACCAAACATTAAATATCTTGTCTTTATACCGTTTGTGATGGATTACAAGTCTGTTTAGAATCTAGAAATCACTGCTTTCTCCGTTTTGATTAACATTTTCCATACCGTCCTGCCTTTTACCGAGTTGGGGCTGTATGAACTGTTAAGATTTTGTATATTGTTTTTTTCATGTCGTAACTAATGTTGTCAGGTGGCACGGCTGCTCATCGACAGGTGTTGCAACCAAGGAAAATATATATTTTCATTTATTAATCATAGGTAAAAGTTCACAATTGGTTAAGAGCTATAACTGGAACAGCTGTTCTACTGAACATGTGCTTTGATACATTTATGACTTATTTTCTGTCTTGAAATGTAAAACTGGGAGTTGATGCTGATTTAGTGTTAATAAGAGTGTGAAGGATACACGAGTATTCTTCACGGTTCCTTCACGGAAGAGAATAACACCTACTCGTGACACTGACAAAGCATACATAAAGTACTTGGCGTAATGGTCACCTAGTGCATTTCTGGCAAATTCAGTACCAGCTGTGTAAGTATTTGCTTTTGGGTGTACCCTGTATATTAGGGATTTACTCTATGACTTTCTTTAAATTTAAATTAGTAAAATAAACGTTTACTCCCTGAGGGGGAATGGACAAAATGCACTTTATGCTATATGCTATATATATATATATATATATATATATATGATGTTACTACTCTTGAGTAAATTTGGTTGCTTACTGTTCAGCAAAATTAATTTCTATCCTTAATTATTTTTCCAGGTTATCCTGTGGTACGAAACCATGCTTCGATTAACTGCAGCATCCTCATGCATATACTGTCAGCGTATCAGGCCTTTCTTCCTACCCAAGACATATTGCTCCATATCCAGCTGTAGGCAGTTGGAGAATAAACTCACTGTTGATCATCTTTCTCAGTTGTCTGTAAATATCTGGAAAATTCGTAAGTTAAAAGGATGGGTGCTGTGCCAGAGTCCTTCATATGTCAACGAGACTGCTGGGCTTTTGCGTGACTTGGGTGCTAATAAGGAAAGTATTGCCTGCATCCTGGAGCAACATCCAGAAGCAGTCCTGTGTACCCCTGAAGAATTACAGGCTCAGTGTGAGCTGTGGATGACTATCTGCCCTAACCATAACGATCTGGTGAACATAATTGAGAAGTTTCCAGCTTCATTTTTTACCGTCAGTCACTATGCTAACCAGAAAGCAAATATAAACTTTTTTCAGAGCCTGAATTTGAACAAGCGCATCATCAGCAAGCTAATGGCTAGTGCTCCACAAAGCTTCAGCAACCCAGTGGAAAAGAACCAGCACATGATCCGTACTTTAAGGGACACATACCTTAGCCTCGGGGGCAATGAAAATAACATGAAAATATGGCTGCAGAAGATACTTAGTCAGAACCCCTTCATACTAATTAAGCCCCCAGAAGTGGTATGGGAGAATGTTCAGTTCCTACGGAACAGAGGGTTTTCTTCTGTAGAGCTCCTTCATCTGGTATCCAAATTGAAGGGCTTTATCACAGAACTTAGTCCTGAAAGCATGCAAGACATCCTTGTTTACTGCCAGAAGGTTTTACAGTGCTCTGATGCTGAACTGAAGGTGATTATCCTCAAGTGTCCTGGACTTCTTAATTACCCTGTGCCTGTTCTAGAGGACCGTTTGAAGGGACTCTTTGGGGCAGGCATCACTTTGGATCAGATCAAGGACACACCTACTGTTTTGGAGCTGACCACTCAAATTGTGTTGTACCGAATACAAAATCTGGAGTCCCGTGGTTACAGTATTAAAACAGGCAGCCTGGAAGCTTTGAATGGGACAAAAAAAGACGTTGAAATAATGTATGGAAGACTGAAGCTCAGACAGGAGCGTCCAATCTTTAACCCTGTTGCCCCTTTAAATGACACAAAGGAATGACCTCTAAGGAATTTGTGAGCAGTAAATAAAGATGCATTTTTGAACTGTTTTGCTTATCGCAACTTCATCTGTTTATTAGATTTAACTGTTTCATTCATGAATTATGACTGGCTGAGACATTTTTTTAAATTAGTTTTTATTCTTCCAGGATTAAAAAACAATTCTGAAGTGATATTTACTACAGCTGTACTTCTTAAAAACATGCATTTATTGTACTGCATGTATTTGAGTAGCCTACTTCACTACAAGTAAAACAGATCATATTGCTAATGGATCACAGTGGATCACAATTGTAACCTTTGCTCCTTTTGGGCAACGTCCCCTAAAAAGGATTCCATGCAACTTTTAACATGAAAATAATCCATTTATTAGATAAGATTTAAAAAGCTGTCCACTGTATAGATGAAAGGGTTGATTGTACCTGGAAAAGTCCAAATACAGTTTCTCTTATTCCATGAATCACATTCTTTGACATGTTTGCACTTCATTGTCTTCATGTGGAATATTGCATTAATTAAATGAGTAATGTTTTCCTGTTTCCTTCTTGCACTCTGCCCCAAAGATAATCTTTCTTCTTGTCATATTTTTCATATGTTGTATGTTTTCATCCTTGTGGCTCTTTGAACGGTGGGATGGCTTGTTGATCTGGGTAACATCTGAATGTGACAATGTGACTGCTGCTTTCAGTGTTTTCTGGATTATGCTGGATTGGAATCCTGTCCCGGATGTACATCTGGCTTGGGCCCGGTGCTGTCCGAGAGGCCTCATGCCCCACCGCCTTTTGGTCCAAGTGAAAGGTGGATGGGTGAGTGGATGCTACTACTTGGCCGAAACTCATTTTTTACTGGACAAAACTAGAAGGCCCTGTTGTGTGAGTGTATGTGTGACTGTGTCCCGTGATGGCTGGGCACCATGTCTAGGGAGTACCCCAGCCTTATGCCCTAAGCTGTCTGTAATCGACTTCAGGCCCCCCCTCCCCCATGATCCTGCATAGGTTAAGTGGTTTGGAAAACCAAGAACTAGCAAAGCACGGGCAGACCTTCAGTGTAATAAACACTCAGTAATGGTTGAAACACACAATACCTCACAGTGAGGCAAGGGAACTTGAGCTTATTTAAAGACCGTTTAATGGGTTCAATATTCAGGTGATAGAACAAGGGAATGCTGGGTGTGTGTGGCTTGTGGCAGGAGTTGGGTTTGGCTGGCTCGGTGTGGGCATGACACTATCCCCGGTATCAAAGGTGATCAAGGCTGAGGTACACCCTGGATGGGATGCCAGTAAAGGAGAGTAGAGGTTAGTTTACTCCCTCAATTAATGTTCGTCTGTTTGCATTAGAACGTGACTACAAACTAAGTGTTATATGTGTTGTGTCAGCACCTTGAAACCTAACTAACCCATAATTACAAAGAGGAAGACACTGTGTTGATCACAGCAGTTTTTCTCTTGTCTGTTTATGAAAAGATCTGAAGTAAGCAGCGTGGTTACTTAAGAAAAAAAAGTGGTAGGTGGTTGTTAGAAAACCTATTTCCACTTCGACGTTTCACTTGACTCGCCACGTAATAAAAAGCAGCAGTAGGGCATATTTAAAATAAATGAAATTCATGTGCAAATAAGCACATTAAAAAATTTGTGTTCAGCCAGGGCAAAACAATGCGACTGATTATAACAGCAAAAAGATAGTTCTTTCTCACCAGTCTCCTAATTAATGAATATTGACCATTTAATTTTGAGATAAAAGGTTTTCAGTTGCACAGAAACTCTCAAACATACCATCATAACATTACTTTGGATAGCTGACAAACATTTCTCATAACAGTACTAATCACACTGGTTTATTTTGTATTAGAATATGAACGTGTATCTATTTCATGATAATATATTATTTTAAGAAAAGCTTTAAAAGAGGAAGAGACAACATAAAAAGCATGCATTCATATTCAGAAAAGTGTTAGGTGATGATGGTTCAAAATCCTGAGTCTCAGTTCTTACACAAGAACAGTTGGTTTCTCACTGCTGAAACCACACAAACACATGGACATTGAATTGGGTGGTTTTGCACAAGAACTGTGAAGTTCTCAATGTTCTGAAGACGTCGTCTTAGATCCAAGAACTTGGCCGTTATCCTCAACTCTCTAGAATCGTTTATTAACACGGACCACCTCACCATAAAGGGTCATCAACAACTTCTTCCGATCCTGAGAAAGTTGAAGTCAATTGAAACCTCCATTCTACACAGCTATTTTAGAAAGCGTTGTGACGTTTTATAACTTTTAAGGTGCGGTAGTATGGGAACTGTCCTTCCCTTAACAAAAACTTCCACTGGCCTTGGTCACATGGTAATAGTAATTTAAAAATTCCTAAAGACTTCCAAAGTTATTCAAGCCTGTCGAGGTTTTAGTCTTACCGTTACGCCTTTTCTTATACAACTAACAGCCTGAATGATATATTTACAGCTGTCTTGGAGGTCTACAACTGAACCTAGATGTCCAGCTGTAATTCAGCTGCAGCCTGTATAAACAACCAGGCCTTGAAACTCAGTGCTGAGACCTCACAGCTTTACTAGAATTGGTAAACCCTATCTCAAATACTGGGTTGGTTTTTAACTACATGGTTTTGTCTCTCTGGTGAGCTGCAGCCTTGTCTGTCGTACTTATTCCTTTTGGCTTTAGTCTTTTGTCTCTCAGATTAAGATCTCTTGCCGTGTCTTGAGTCTATCCAGCTCCATACCTGAGTCCATCTGTGATCTGCAGCTCCCCGTGTATGAATCCCATAAGCAGTTCAAAACCTTGAAGATAAACCAACTGCTGGCTGTTCTGCCAAAACTGCTTTAAGAGCTTTGCATAAATTCATCAATGAGGTCAAAAACAAACCCCAAAACAACATTCTGGGAGATGCATGCCTGTCTTGTTTCAGCTGAAGTTAGTATTCTTGACACCACAAAAAGAATCCTTAGCAGCGTGTATTCTGTCACCCCACGACCCTGATAAGGATAAGTAGTTAGATGATGGATGGATGAATTAAATGGCAGGGTCATAAGCAGCTTACAATTTTTAAATAATAATAAAGTGTGTACACACTTTTATCATTTCATCCTACTTCCAACCAGTTTTCCAGTATTGGAATACAATGCTATCTTGGAGGTTACCCCAGGAAGCACTGGGCAGGGGTACACCATGGATGGTTGCCAGTCCATTACTGGGTACATTAATACCCCATAAGTAACTCATATAGATGTTATTCTGCTTACACGCCTGTTTTTGGACAGAGGGAGGAAAGTAGCGTACTCAGAGGATTCAAAAACCCCTATTACTAGAGGCACTAGGCTATGCTGGGCTTCTTACTGAACTGCTATACCAGAAAGTAGAGTACTCAAAGGATTCAAACCCCTATTAGAGGCATGAGGCTATACTGGGGCTACTTACTGAACTGCTATACCATCAACATTGTAGATCCCTATATATTAAAAAAAAAAAAAAAAAAAAAAAAAAAAAAAGTTTGCAGTATGAGGCATTGATAAACTTGTAGAGCTGATATATAATTTTTTTAAGGTAAATTCCAATTTCCACACTGAAATCCTTTTCAAGTAAGGTTTGTGTGGCAGCAAGCACTATTCTCATAAAAATATCAAAATAAATTTAACTAGCAATCTTTTTCTGCTTTCCTTGGTAAATTTTATTGCCACTTTTACAAAATTGCAAATGCCAATTACTAAAAACCAATAAAAGTAATCAATTTTAATGCTGCTTTGCACAAATGGTGCTGTTATTCATATGCTAAAAACACAGTTTTAACCGAAGGGACTTTTTTTATGAAAGCATTTTGTTCCGCAACGTCACCACTCTAGGCATCATCTTCATGACATGGACTATATACGTTACGTTTTCAGCATATATTTACAAAATTTGGATTAAGTACTTAAAAATCACATTTTTTATGGGATTTACTGAAGCCCCAAATGATTTGTTCAGTGTATAAACGTTATGTCACAGTGCTATATATACAGTAAAATGTATAATCATACTATACGACTCAAACAAACACCAACCGCTCCATTTTACATCAAAGTTACATTCAGGAAAAAGCAGTCAAATTATATTTGAGAATTGAAAAATTGGTAGATAAAAAAAAAACTTTGGAGGCTACGGTAAGGCATTCTCTGTACAGCCCAACAGCCACAAGTTCGTCACGCCCGGGTGACCGCAAACCCACACAGAAAACTCCAGCTTTTGCAGAAAATTATTTGCTGACCAGTTAAAAAAAACACATTATAAAATTACGGCACGGACATTAGAATGCACACATCACAAAAGTGTATTGCCCTATAGATCGACATTTAAGAGTCTGCGAGAAACCAGGTAATATCTTAAGACTTCAAATTCCGAATGTATGGCGGTCGTGTTTCACATTGATAAGTGAAATGCATTATTTTGACGTTCATTTTATTTTTGTAAATAGATTTAAACATAATTTTATGAAGTAAAAAATATTGATATAAGGCAATTAGTGATACTAAATTCATTAACGAGTTGTGTGGTGAGACTTACATTTTAAAATCTACATTAGCAGTTGTATATTGCTTAACCTTCACTTTTTGTTTGATTTATGATAGCCAGTTCTGAAACTGAATTTATGGCATTATTATATACACAGTAATGTACTTACGGGGAGCTAATAATAAACATTTTGTGGTATTTTGTCATTCGGCTGCCTGAGGCGACATCAGTTTATACAGTAGACGAAATTTTATATGCAAACATTTTCCGTATCAGCGTTTATACGTATCATGCAAAAGTATAGTTATTCATTTGATATTAGTCTGGTGGGCACGTTTTGCAAGGACCATCAACAAAAGCCTCACAAACTTTGGACCAGTTAGGCCTCATTTTTGCTCATAAATATTAAAAGATTCTCATTAACCTTGTAATTTGAAGAGCGAGGGTGAAATTTGGATGTAAATATTAATTATGCTATATCTTATTTTGCTATTCAAAGAGTGGAAATTCTTATGCATTTTATGGTTATTATGGGTCGAAAATGTAATTTCCGGTTAATTAATCACATGCAGAACAATGAATGTTTTGCTCGAAACATTCAAAACAGGAAAACTGTAGAGAGAAGTAATCAAAAAATACAGAAAATCATATGCGCATCTTCAAATTGACTTTAAAATAACGGAATTTATCAAACCGTTTCCGTAATTAGTATATCTATAAAGACAAATATTATAAAAGTTCAAAAAAAAAAAAACTAAGAAAAAAGATCGCAGTGATATAAAAATACGTACAACCTAAAATAACAACAAAAAGCGTGGACTACAGACCTAACAATAAAAACCATTTTTCAGTAGCAACATTCAAAGATTTCAAACATTTTCCTGTGTTTTTGCAGGTATTGAACAAAGAGTGCATACATTAGGCACGGTAACCATAAGGACACAATAATCTATCATAAATGCTATTTAAATGGTTTAAAACCAGTAATGACTGCATGAGACTGGAACTTGTGTATTTGGCACTTGGAAATATACTGTTTAAGTGCATTATATCATTAATGACTGTATTCATCTTAATTTTTACCTTTAGACAGAAAATGACAGAGGTCATCAAAGCCACCCAAAAGCTTACAAGGGCTTCGGACTGCAGAGATGATACAAAGAATTTAATGCAGCCATATGCTAACTGGGAGGAATATATAACACCAGGTCCGATATCAATAGCCATTCTGGGAGAGCTGGTCTTCATTTCTTCAAAAACAGATTTTTCCATCAACAAAAATCCTCCAAAAGATGGGTTTAAGTTCATTAAATACCCAGAATCTTTTCGGGCTTGCCTGATGCAAGTGTGTAATGCCGGATGGGGTGCATTTAATGAAGCTCACAAAAGTATGGACCTGATTCGACTTCACACGGCCAGTGTGCCGGAATACATACAGACATCAGTAAAGATACTTATGCAGGACAACAATGAACTTATCCAAACCCTGCTCCCTGACCAACTAGAGAACATCGACCATATTGCAATAGACTGCCTTCAGTTAGCTGAAAAGACAGAGAACAAGTTTACATTTGTCATAGAGCTAATCCAAGAGCTTCTTGAAGCATGTGTAAATGCAAAGCAATGCTATGGAGAGGAACTGGAAAATATTAAAAGAAAAATTGAAGAAACAAAGCTCAGAGAAAAGGCATCACTGGAAGCAAATAAGCGAGCCAAACAGGCATTTGAGAATATGAATCAACAACTAGATCAAGCCCAGAACCGTTTTACAGAATCCATAAATTCGATGCCATCCGGGTGGGAAATGATTGGGATGAATTTTGTGGAAGGAGTTTCGCAAACTGTCACTTCAGTCCTCTCAAATTGTGCAAATGTCATGTGTGGAGGAATATTTCTTAGCGCAAATGACAAATTCACGAACAAACCAGGTACCGGACAATCACAAAATGTCAGTGCAGGTCAGAACACAGCAACAAATGATCCATTTTCAGCAAACAACATTCTTTCTCAATCAGACCAGCTCCTAAAATTGACACAGTCCATAGGGGTCTTTGTTGATGGAAACAAGATCAAGTGGTCTGAAATATATGACCAGAAGACTACCACTTGCAAAACTGATCACCTGAAGACAGTATTTGACACAATTAAGTTATCCATCACCAAAGAAAATGAATGTGAACCAAAGCAGTTTGCACTGGATATATGCGCAAAGGCCACCTCGATTTGCACTGATCTTTCTGCTCTTGCTCCAGAGGGGAAGAGTGATGATTCCAAAACAAAGCAACTCATTGACTGCATCCGAGGAGTCATACAGTTAGCTCAGCAGTTTGATTGTAAGAGTAAAGTCAGAAACAATTCCCCAGCTTTCTCCATCAGTCCCCCACAACTGTCCCAAACCCAAAGCAGCACTTCTGCTGGGAAATCTGCAGGTCAGATTGCTGCGGAAAATGCCCATTTACACATAGAGCAGAGTAGATACCAGCTGGACAAAGTGAGAGAGATGTACCAGAGGAGTGTTGAAAATATGGAGAAGAACCAGCAAGAATTAACTGAGATTCTGGTCACGATGAGAAGTTGTGAAGTCAAGGAGATAGATTTTAATACCACCATTAAAATGCTAGTCAAGGGTCTAGATGCATTGGGAAGAGTGAAAGAGCAGTGGGAGAAGATGGTACGCTTTTTCCAAATGATATCAAACATCATCAAATCCAGCTTGAGTCAAACTCTGAAAGATTTTGTGCAGACAGTGAGTCGCACGTCTCAATGTTCCCTCCCGTACAATTCAAGGATGTTTGTGGTAGACATTATTTACCAAAAGGCCTTCTTTGCATCAAACATCTCCAGCCTGGTCAACATGATTGCAGGGACCTATTTTGAGGTCTCTGACAAGTACCTGATGGATAGAGTCAGTAGCTTAGGCAAACTAATGGCTCTGGATCCCAGCCAGCCTGAATTTAATACTGAACGCGGCAAGTTAGAAAGTGGCTGTCAGGAAGCTGAAGAGGGAATACGTCATCTTATCCTGAAGAACAAGAGAAGTTTTGACAACAAGACCAAAGCCAGGCTTGAAAAAATTGAGCGAGAGCTGAAGGCAGTGTTACCACCAGCATCTGAAAAGGAAACACAAAAAATTAAAGCAATAGTTGCAGCAGAATTCAATGATAATGACTTAAGTCAGTTTGCTTAATTATAATGCAAGTTGTGTAGCTACGCTTAGGCTGCCAAGCAATTATTAGAATTAAATTAGTGAAAATACCTTATGTTCAACATTACAAATAAGTCTTTCAATGTTAACAAGCTACTATGACATACCGTATATGAACTTGTAAACAACTGTCCAAGAACTTAGCATTTGCTATGTAATGCTCTTACTAGTCAGTAAAGGCTTTTAATTTTAAGCTTAAACTGGAATTGAAAATTTGTGAAATGAGCTTTGGCTTTGAAAGTTTAACTCACATCATGCAGTAACATAATACTGGGCTAGAATGTAATTGTATGCCTTGAGCAGATTTGATTAGATAAACATCTGGATATAATGTTTGTTATAACAGTGAGGATCCTGATGGGAGAAAAAGGAGCAAATTTCCATTGTGCAAGGCCATATTTTAATAAAGCAGCAATGAAGACATTGTGCCAAGAGTTTTTTTTGAACAATGTATGGATGCAGATCTGACTGGTGAAGTGCAATATTGAGTGTTCTTTGTCTCTACAAATAAAATAGGGTTTCTGTGGGAACACATGAACATATTACATTGCAAAAATTATTGAAAAAAGATGCCGATTCAACTTTGAATTGCAGGCTGCCTATCACACTTTGGACAGCAACACAGCAGCTCTGCCAAAAGAAGGCCTTGGTGATATTCAAGCACCGATTCCCACCCTGGCAAGTACAACCCAATCCATAGCAGTAGGCAAGGGCCTTCAAAAATACCTTTAAGGATCGTTTCTTACATTGTGCACTACTGGCACTCCATTTTGATTTGCATATGGAAGGCATACTGGGGCAACCATGTCAGGAAGGAAAGGGCAGGAAGTGAATACCACAGATTCATGGAGTGAATGAGCATAAAAATCCAGAAATGTCTAATCAGGCTCCTGATTTAGGCTTATCCTCACCGTAACTCCCAACACTGTTCATGCAGCACTTGCAAGACCAATGGGACTGACAGGAGCTATGGCATCTCAAATGAGGGTACAGCGATTACAGGGAGGTTAACTGAAACAAGTGTGTATGATGCTCTATTCCCATGAGCATGTGAATAAGGAACTGTCAGAAGTGGGCTCCAAGTACTGCCTGTTGCACAACCATAGTATCTGGATGAGAGAGGACACCCAAATTTAGTGTTGATCATCATGAGATAAGACCACTGCACACAGGATCATCATGAGCATAGCAGAATTGGTTACTTAATGACAGGGCAAGCACTGTCACCAACTTTATTGATGTAGCAGGCAAGCTCATGGTCACCTCAAGAACATACCACTAACAAACATGGCACCCTCCTGCTGAATCCCCCCCATCACCACCTGCATCAGAGGCTGGCTCTGGTGGGGGCCACCATGTTCATTTCACCACTGGACACCACAGCCTTGTCACCGGATGAGTCCTTGTGTGCAGCAGTGGCAACATCCCTACCTGAAATACAGGGAGACCCACCAGTCAGATATTCCTGCAGAGTCCATATACAGATAAGCCACCATTGAACTCACCTTTCCTGAAGCACCTCTGTTCACAGCTATCAGTTGTAGAAGGGCGGCACACTGCTGTGCTACAGTGGATGAATACCTGCATAAACACCATAGTCAGGCTTGCATTGCACCATATTTACAGTCAGCAATTGTTTGTCACTCCCATACCTTCTCATGCAGATGCTGGTGGGTGGTTGGGTGCACAAATGTGAACATCCTCACAACGAA
>JAACJT020023052.1:7241-26666 GCA_009936485.2 Gymnarchus niloticus | reverse complement strand
GCGGGCGGGTGGAGGGTAAGAGGGAGTCAGGGTGGGTGAGGGGGGGGGGGGGGGGCTCACATTCCAGGTCTGGATGTTATCCACCTCACTACGGCATGCGGCAGTGACGGCCTGCAGTACACATCCCTGAACCCATCCTTTCAGGGTCTGTTGCCATTTCAATGCTCAACATTTGCCAACATGTCAATTCCATGCAGGTGAGCTGTTGGGGAGTGCTCACCAACAGCGTGTCACATCCACCCACTATGCTGAGGCCCAGGCCGGTGCGGCCCTTGGCGATTTCTATGGTGGTTTCACAGCCGGGGATGATGGGACAGGTCACAGGATCAGATGCCATGGTGGCTGGGGTTGATGACCGACTGCAGCCTGTGGGATGTGAAAGAGCTGTAGGATCGAGCATTCCGCTCCACCAATAACATCCACAAATCTACAACTCATCAACCTAGAAAACATGCTTCCCAGAGGCGACGTCATTAGAGACAGGCAATGCACACCAACTTAACTCTATTTCTGGTTAACGCAAGGACTTGTACTAAACTATAAAGCAAGGCACAAGATGAGATGTTAACACCAACCCCACCCACGCAAACAATTCACTTCCTATAGATCTTTGACTGAGTGGAAATTTGGTAAAGGGACCTTTAGGATTTTTATCTGAGTACCCTTGACCTACATGGAACCCCATGTGCAATGTCTGGCTATTTGACATAACAGCATATTAGGCGGTTTCAAAAATCTTTGAAATTGAAGCTCTCTATATGAAAAAATCAGGTTAATAGCAGACTGCTACCCTACGCTCCCAAATAAATGAATCAGTCCACGTTTTTCTGAGACTTAACACATGGAGATGCCCACTAGCTAACATGATAAGGTTGCTTTCTAGAACTCTCACCCTCGTTACTCCTGATTGGTTCTGTGTCTGACTGATATGTGAGCTGGGGCCCTGGAACACTGGGGGTACCCTCGTCCTGGGGGAGAGAGGGGGAGTCTGAGCAGACCGTCAGCTTCACCATGTTCCTGCCCTTCTTCAGCAGAGTGATTACCTGCGGAGGGGAAAAGAGGGACATGGAGTTTTTTAAAAACCTGCCAAGCATGAACTTCCCTCCAAATTTAAATTTATCCCAAATTAAAATCAAGGCAGGAATCTTCACTGTTAAATTTAATCAGAATTGTATCTGATATTAAGTCCCTGATCATCAAATCTAATGCCAGGAGTGCTAAATTATACACCAACATGCACAACAGTATAATGTAATTCTACAGAGGTGAAGAACATGCACTTGTAACCCGAAGGTTAGCACTTCAAGGCCCAAGGGGGCCTTCTCTTTTCCCCTCACACCAATATAATACCCAGCTGTACAAACACATAAAAGCTTCAAGTTACAGTGGTATTGCCTGAGCAATAAATAAATGTAAATAATTCACACACAAGTCAAATGAAAAATGTATGCTGGAAAGTAAATAATGTATTCTAACATCGTCTATAACAATCCAAAAACAATACTCAAGTCTTCTGTTGTAGCTCCTGGTAACTGACTCCTAGTAATGAAACATCAAAAATTGACCAAGATGTTCATTTCCTCTTCTCTAAGAAGAAAGTAACCTCACCTTGTCCATGGGATACCCAAAAACTGGCTCGTCATCCACTGCCAGGATCTTATCTCCCACTTTGATCCTGCCATCCTGCAAACATTGGACATAATTGTCAGTGGCTTGATCCTACAGCTTTCATCCTCACTTGGTCATGCAACCTGCTGCATCATTTTGATACCCTGACGGGCTCATGGTCTACCTTCCCAGCAGTCCCATCCTCGCTCAGGCTTTTGACGACCACTCCATATTTTGTGTCTTCTTCACTGATAGCAATGCCAAGGCCTCCCTGATCCTGTTTTCATGGTAGGAGATAGGAAAAAGTCTGGTTGAGCTTCATGTTTGAAAGTAGACAAGTTAAATTTCATAATAATTCTTCACGTTTGTCAGTGACAACATGAGCTCCGTCACGAAGACAAATGTTGAGGTACGCTGTTTGATGTCTGCCTCAGGCATTTAGATACTTTAATAAATGCTACTTCACAGAAAAAGCAATAAGTCAACTATCATCTGCCGTTATGTACTGTAGGCACAATTATTAGCAAAAGGCTTGTAGACAGATTTACCTGTGAGAGTGTTACATGCCGCACAGATTTGCATATATCCACATCAATGGTTGAGGGTGAAGCACATGTGTCCAGCTAAACAAGGATGAAAAAATAGTGGAAGTACTTACAGATCCAACTATACCTGCAAATACACACCGATATACAATTATAAAAATTAATGCAGATATATATATATGGTGGTAGAGCGAATTAAGCATGAGCTCATGAAGTGGAAAGGTTGATGGGTGGCACAGGAGCAGACTTGGGAGGGTATGTCTGGACAACGGGGCAAACTGTGGGGGGTACCTCGGTCTGCAAGCCTTGTATATCGCCAAACTCTTTCATTGGTCCCACAGCCATCTGTCCCAGGGCCTCCATGTTCCTGACAGCAACACAGAGATTCACACTGACCTTCCACTGGGCTCGAGATCCCGATTTTTTCATGGTTGCACCGGTGCAAAATTTATACTTGTTTATATTTATTTTCCTATTTCCTCTGAGTAATAATATGTTCAAAGTCCTGATGGCTACAAACAGAAATATAACAAAGGGTGGAGGCTTGGGGTTTTGTATTAGTTTTTTTCTCCTTAGGAGAAAAATATAGGTAATGAAGGTAATGCAAGGTAAGATGCACTGTGACGGCAGGCTCTGTGGACATTCAGAAACAGAAAAACAGATGGTCGGGACAGTTTTACTAAAGCAAATATTGTCCTCTCCTGGTGCAAAATGGAATAACAGCAGGCTTTATTAGAACCTTTAGAAAAACATTCTTGTGTTTTCACCTGATAAAAATTATTTTGACCTTCGACGGGGCACTTTTAATGATGGAAGAGGCATTCTGGTGGCTGCGTCCATACAGGATCTGTCCATTTATCTAGAGAAGTGAGCAACCCACAAACCTTAACACAATCTGTACACAACATTTTGCCAGGAAAGTAAATCAGGAGCAGACTTGACTATGTGACACTGCAGCCTCCTCACCTCCAAGAGCTCATCCCCAACCACAATGCGACCGTCCTTGCCTGCAGCGCCGTCTGGGTCGATACCCACTACAAACACGCTCATTCGAGAGCGGTCCCTGTTACCCGCCAGACTGAGGCCCAGGCCTGCCTTGCCCTTTTCCAGCTCAATCATATGCAGCTCTCCCTGCAGGCTGCCATACCGCTGCACCACCTTTTCTGTCGGGAGGATGTACATTATCATTACTCACACATGCAGCTAACAAACTGTATGGCATGTTATTAAATTAACAAAGACTAAGTATACTACTCCATTCACGCAGACCACATAGCACACTGCTAAATTCACACAGACTGTAAGGTATACTGCTAAACTCTCACAGATGATACATCATACTGTAAAAATCACATGCAGTGTATGGCATATCAGACTGTATGGCATACTATAAAATTCAGAAATACCACGTGGCATACCATTAAATTCACGTAGACCATACGGTATACTGCTAAATTCACACAGACTAAGAATACTACCAAATTCACACAGACCGTATGACATACCATTAAATTCACACAGACCATATGGTACATGCTAAATTCACACAGACTAAGAATACTACCAAATTCACTGAGACCATATGGCATACTACTATATTCACACAGACCGTATGACATACCATTAAATTCACACAGACCATATGGCATACTGCTAAATTCACACAGACTAAGAATACTACCAAATTCAGAGACCATATGGCCTACTACTATATTCACACGCACCGTGTGACAGACCATTAAATTCATGCAGACTGTATTGTATACTGCTAAATTCACAAATTCACACACACCATATAGTATGCCATAAAATTCACATATACCATATGGCATAACATTAAGTTCACACAGATTGTATAGTCTATTACTAAAATCACACATCATATGGGATAGTAAAAAATTCAAACAGAATGCATAGTAAAATACTAAATTCAACAAACCATACAACAAACTGTAAAATTCAAAAACACCACATGATATACCGTTAAATTCAAACTTCCCCTGAGGGAACTAGCCTTTCAGGTCTTCTGATAATTCCAATTAACACCAATCAGACACTTCAATTAAATACAGTACTCATCCACTTATATGGAGGTGACTTTCTATGTAGATTATTAGAATGCTTTAACATCTTTGAGTTGACATACATATCGATTTGTGTTACTGTCTCCGCATTCCTCTTAACTGCACATTATAACAACAATTTGGGGGATTTAACAGAGACCCCTAGTGGTGGTACAGTGGCAGGTGCAATGTGACATACTCCAGCTGTATCCAAACTCGTCTTCCTCATCATCTTTCTCTTCGTCTTCCCTAGCCCAGTCGATGGACTCTGCTAGCGCATCAGTGTCCGTCTCACCAATGTCAGACATCAAGGGCAGAGTGAGGGACAGGTCATGGGTTGGAGGAATGTTTGGTCTTCTGACATCCCTATTGGCCAGTGTCTGTGAAAGGTTCATGAACATTAGCATGGACATTAACACACAGCATTGCAGCACAATACAGACAAGCATTAAAATATATAAATATATAGTGATGCTCTCCCAGCACAGGAAAAAACAAGCATGTAGTTTTAAAGGTGTACATTCATTTAAAACTATTAAATATATATTAGTTCTCTTTAGTCAAAGTAAGGAAGAAAATTTTAAGTTTAATAAGTGCAGTGTAATAAATAAATTAAAATTGCACGGCTTTCATTTAGCAGAAAGCACATGAATTTAAAACAACCTATTTCAAAAAGTAGTGTTCATTATTATGCACTTAAATTTTTGATTTTAATATTAATACCATCTAAAAAATCTTATCTGAAATCTTTGTATTTCAGAAAAATAACATAAAGCTCCTGTCTGGATATCTGCAAATGTGATGAATGAGCAGACACGCAGACAATGAGGGCGCACAGAGGCACGTCATAGGTACAAGGATGGAGGGACCACACTCGTGCACACCCACATGTATGTGTGGAGGGCGGCGCTGTTGCACACACAAGCCCACAAACCTTAAATGGTGCGGGAGCAAAAGGGTTAGTTGGGGTAATGCGAAGGAAAGGGCTACAGAGACCCACAGCCCCCTAGGGGAACAGAAAAAAAAAAAAATCAAAGCATTAAGTAGGATGTGGGGCACGGCGAGTCCCCTTCCCCGTGAAAGCACGACAGCTCCATCGAGCACGCTGCCCAGCGTCTGCTGTGTTGTGCTGCTCGAACTGCACATCGGCGGCGTACCAACCTTGTCATTACTAGGCAGTGCGCTTGCTGGTGCCTTCTCCTCACTGGCGTCTGTGGTTGATAACTGGTACGGTAAGGAGCAGCACGTTAAACGACGGGCAGGGTAAAACGTTCCTTCACACCTCATGTCGCTGTGTTGAGAACAGGTAGAGGTGCTAACATAATTAAAGCCATACGTAATTAACTGATTTTGATATGACTTCTACTCATTCCCTCCTGTGCCAGGTTATTTTTCGTGGCTTAAATGGTTGTCAAAAATGCAGCAAACAGCCACCTGTCTGCTGGCAGCTGTTTCGACTCTAATAAGTTTGCCTTTTATGGAGAACATCTGCTAGCATTTTTTTTTCGTAAAGACAGCAGCCATATTGCGTGGTTACAAGTATTTAGCTCTAGAAAGACATATGTACGTGATTACAAATGTCGGGAGGCAAAAATGTGATTAGGGCTGACATAAGGATCTTTGTGGTAAAATCAGTCACGTCTACAGATGTCATGAAACCAGGTTATTTCAGTAGTCAGTGTAAGCAGGCTGGTTAGTGAAGCGGGACACACAGATGAGGGTGTGATGGGAATGGGTGCCACTATTTCGGAGGGTACAGGCTAACCTGGAGCGGGGCAGACAGGGGGCAGGCTGAAGGACCATAGGGTGGGTTAAACTGCAGGAAGGACAGAGGCAGCTTCTAAAAGCAACACAGCATTTTCACCGTGAACAGTTAGTGACATGAGCTGCGATGCACCATAATCACATGTGCGCATGGATACATGTGTATTTTTGTTTTAACATTCCCAGGGAACCATCCAATGAAACATATTAAGCCCAAGAGAGAAAACCTACAGACAGCAAGCTTCACTAAACAACAGAATACGGACACTTTGTCCCGAATCTTCTCATCAGACATTTCCCTGAAAGTCTATCAACATCTAACAACTCTCATGAGTATAAAGGACTGAGACGGAACAAGACTAAGACTTAACCACATTTAAGACTTTGAGGTGCGCTTGGCGGGCTGTGCAGACGCTCAGCTGAGGACATCTCACCCGACGCCTCTGGATTACGCTCTGCACCATGAAGACCACAGGGTTCCCTGCCCTCCGGATAGCCTCCACTGCCTGCTCATGACTGGCGTCCCGCAGGTCCACCTCATCCACCTAGGGAGACACAACAGCGTCCTCTCCAGGCTGCCAAGAGGCTGTGCACGCAACATGCCAGAAGCCCTGAATATTAGCATGGCAACAGACCAGGCAATGGACCTGAGTTTAAACTGAAAATCTGAACTGTTTTTGTTTATCTAAAAAGGCCCTAAAAGAATATAAAAGTCACAAAAGGATATATAGTACAAGTTAAAATGTTGAGTATGTGTAGAACAACAACTTTAAACCTTACATGATGCTGGTCTATCATCAGGAGTGGAAAGGAGTCTTATGGATGGGGTCAAAACATTTGGGTTCCCCCGCTTTGCATTTGTACGACATGGCGAGAGTGAGCATGCGCTATGGAATGAGGCTGCTTTGTTAATGAGTCAGTTTCCTTTACAAAATCCACCCGGCAACAGCAATGAACATGCCCGTCGCAGCATATTTTAAAGGCATGTCATTCTATGAGGATTACGGCTGATTAAGCAGCCCTTCCTTCTTCAGCAAGGCGGAGACCCAAAACACACCTGGAATTTACGCAAGAACTACTTCAGGTAGAAGGAAAGTGAAAAACAACAAAGCCCCCAGGCCTCCAGACATCAATTCAACAGAACGTGTATGGGACAAAAGAGTCGAGGCAAAGCTAGCCTCAAACACGCTACATCTCTGGGAACTGCTGCAGAGGAGCTGGAAAGACGGCGGCTAGTTTCCTGCTAAAATTTGTTAACTCAAGGCCTCATGTTTATGAAGCTGTTATCAAGGCAACCTGGGTATTTTGAGTAATCCATGCTTTAGTGACAATTTTCAGTTTTCTTGTTGCTTTAATACTCCTTTTGTTTGGTGTATTGAGATGTGTTCTAGATTTTTGCCTATTTACAGAAAAAAATATGATAAAACCATGAAAAATAACTAGTTTCCTGCAAGCACACTCATGTAAATGTCAAAATAAAAATATAAATGCTGAAAGAGGCATCCTTGGCTGAAGTTGTTACTTCATTGCAGAGATTCATGAAGGCTTGTGATTGGGTGGTTGTCAAACATGAAAGCTTGTGATTGGGCAGTTGTCAAACGTGAAGGGTTGTGATTAAATGAACCACCTCCACAATGCGGTCTCCAGTCTTCAGCGTGCCGTTGCGGCCAGCGGGACTGTCCTCCAGGATGTGTTTGATGAAGATGCCCCTCATCACCTCCCCGCTACTTAAACGGCTGCCCATGCCGCGGCCACCCACGATGCTGATGCCCAGTGACTTGCCGGGTTCCCTGTGTAGCTCCACCCTGTGACCCGGGATCAGAGCTGTAATTTGGTAACTGGACAGCAGACCACACATCCCTTCATGTTTACAGCTATGGTCTAACTGACAAACTAAATATAGGTCAACCCTGACTAGATGTGGTCTGAAAACGCACAGATGGATGGACAAATATAATTGAGCGTGTTAATGTGGCTGATGTACAGTACTGTGCAAAGGTCTTAGGCAGGGAATGAAAATCATGTTTATGCTGGTGTAAAACCATGACTTTGTCTGCGCCAGTGTGCCAGTTAACACATTTCAAAACACCTCATCAAGTCACCCCAGGATCTGCAGGTACCATCCCATATAAGCAGGTATTTGCTGAGCTCAACTACAGACACCTCGGTTGGCTAAATTATCAACATGTGTGAATTATGATGAATAATGAAGATCGCTGGTGAAATGAAGCAAACACATGTATTGTCTGAGGTGCTCTCGAAGAGAGGTATGGGAGGCAAGGCTGTGTGCTTCTAGCCATCCAACCAGACATCAGTAAGATTTTGAAGAATACCTTTACTTTTTCATGTTATTTGTATACAATCAAATGTTAAATCATGTTTTTTTTTTTTTCCTGAGCAAATATACGCGTTATGCCCCGATAAATGGCCGTTTCATGTCTGTCTAAGACTTTTGCACGGTACCGTATGTGTGAGTACTGAGCTGTAACTGCAGGCATCCATAATGGAGATGGCAGACTAGTCCACACCTGCGGGGCTGGTTCCAGCTGCTCTGGATGCCGTTCTGCAGGTCGCTCTCTTCTCCTTCCCCATCCTCTCGCTCAGGAAGCTCAGGGATCTCTCTGCTCGGAAGAGCGGAATCTCTCAGAGACAGGGACCTACGCTCAGCAACATCTGCTGTTTACTGCTCAGGGAGTTTTAGTTCTGCTTCTGTCTAATAGCTACAACGTTCCAAGCTCAATACATACATAAACAAGTAATTCAATATATATTTTTTTTACTTCTAACAGTCTGTTTATTCTTCATATTCATGTATTTGTGTACATTAAGAGTCCTTAACCATATGTGATTAAAGGGAATATGTCATCTGTAGTAAAGGAATAAGGATCTTATTTATAGATCTGATAGAATGGAAAAACAGGCCCAAACTGTGACCCAAGAAAAAAAAAATCGCCTTCCTCTTTCATATTTCCTGTCCAAGATGAAAACTTTACAGATTTTACTTGGACATAAACCATCACTGTGGCTGGAAACATAACTAGCATCATTTGACCAATGCCATAAAAGCCTTTGGATCAGAGCAGTTAAAGTACGGTAAATCAGACTGTTAAACTGTGACAATTAGAGTGTAATTTCAAAAATATAAATTATAGTGGACAATGATTCCATCTAGGTTGTTCCCCTGCCTTGGGCCCAGTGTTTCCTGGGATAGGCTCCAGGCCCCGCAGAGGCCCTACCTAGACACAAGGTTAAAAGGTAGAAGGACTGTGGAACACTGACTTTCTCTAACAGGCCTGGGAGTCGCTGCCAGTGCTGATCGTAGAACTAGCAGGCAAGCAGGAACACTTCTGAACTCACGTTATGCGGCAAAACAACGGAGTCGAATGCTGAACGTCACTTGGATGGGCGTGGTCACAGACGCGTTCGGTGCTTACCGCGCCGGAGGGTGCGTGTCCACGAAGACGGTGTCTTCACCGTGAGCGAGGCTGCAGCGGTACTCCTCTAGGTGCTCCACTGGGACGTAGGTGATGCTGGAAGAGAGCAGACAGTGGGTGAGAGGGTGGAAGAGCATGGTGCAGAGCTGCTGGTGTGGCCCAGGGAGCCAAGGAGCTATGTCACATGCACACACAGACACAGACACACACACACACACGTGTGGTTTTTTTAAAATGTCTGTGTACAAAGCTGACCTTCTTCTAACACTTTGAACCTTGAACACCACTAATTAACATCATTTGATTAAAATATTACAAATATAATGGCATTCCAAGCCATAAGTCATGAGATTAGTATGATCTCGTTTTTGGCAGCATTTTTTTCTGTAGAACTGCGATGGACCGCAATCGTGTCCAGGGGGCGCTGTGTTTCTGGGGTAGCTATAAGGAGTATGAGTGGATGGACAGATTATTCTATATGACGTGTGCCCTCGTCAAAGTTTTTGACTTATAATGTGCGAATACTAATAATATTCATAACTTCGGAGACCTCCATACGAAGGAAAACTTATACCGAGTGCTGGATGAGAAGATTGGGTTTCTCCTGATGTAATCCAGTAGGCATACTTCCAGAGACTCTGTGTATGGACAGGTGTCTTATTTAAATTCTGACTGCCCCCACTGATTTAATCTTTTTTTGTCTCTCTCTCTCAGCGGAGGAAATCAGATAGCTGGATTTAATGCAAACACCAAATTCCCGTTATTCAAAATACTCAGCCGCTTGCAACCCAAGGTGAGCTGCGAATGAATTATTCATGCGTATTTCCATAGTGTAATAAAAGCAGATGGCTTTGGAGTATCTGTAAGCATCTCTATCTGCATCTAGCGTTGTCTTAATTACATTGTGCATATCTGGCTGAAGCACTTATAAAAGAGCATGCTAATTAGACACATGTATCTATTTGTCAGTATTTTAATTGCAAAAAGAGTAGCGTTGTGACTGCTGCACAAAGGTACCAGTACCGCTAAGTGATGCCTGCATGCTGAAGTAAGCATGTCAGAATTAAGGAGTTGTGGTGAAGGATTGTGGGTACGTTCCCACGTGAGCAGAGGAGGAAAAGCGTGGTACCTCAACAATGACACCCGCTACCTTCGCAAAGGCCGCAACAGCCGCAGGTGAGAGGGTGGGTGCGACAGACGAGAATGTCCGGACGTGTCACAGAGGGAGTGAATCCCAACGCAGACACACATGTGGGGGGTGGGGGGCATGGCACACGTGGCAGAGAGTGGATGAGGCTCTGTGGGCAACGCTGTGAGATTTATCCAGATACGCTGGGCCTGACTTCAACCTCTAGTGTCTGTCCCTAATATTTCTGGTAAAACTCAGTGTATGAATGATGTGACTCTGCACTAAACTCCGACTGTCCAGATGAATTTACATAGTATCATTTAATTTATAATTCATAAAATGCTGACTTCACGACCTGTGCCATTGTTTTGAGTTTTCTCGCTATTTTAGACCCGGCTCGACAATCTGACCAAACCATATGCTGCACCAAACAGCCACACGGAACCACCGTGTTCCTGATGTACCCTGAGTGGCTGTTCCACGTCATCTGGATAAAGTCCCACCCAGAGAGGCACGGTTGCTGGGACGGTGCCACATAGACAGATGAGGTCGGTTCGTGCGGACCGCGTGCAACACTCTCCCACCGGGGAGCCGGCGATACTCACGCGAGAAAGGGGCACGCATCGCCATCTGGTGGCCGAGAGAATCTAGAACACGGAAAGCATCATATGCACTGGGGTTGATGATGCTGCTGAACAGCATGTTGGCTCAACCCAACAGTGACTCGCAAGACTCCACCTGGACTCAAAGCATAAAATGGGCCTGTGCTGGTAGACAGGGACCATCTGTACGTGCCATGTAGCAGATGCTGATAGGCCAGGCTGGCCCAGAGGGAGGTCAAACTGACAGTCACCTCCTCCATGTGGCAAGTGGACAGAAAATACTGCAACCATAAATAAGAGCTAAAGAAATGCACTTGGCCGTGTTTTAGCAGTCAGAAACATACGTTATTTTGCACTATCTCAGTCCGACAGACAAAAATAAAGACTAACAGAAAGTAACACAAGTACCCAGAACAGGAAGACTGTGTTTCCATCTGTCTGTAAGCTGATGAGCATATGCTGTACATCTCAATAGACTGCAAAATGTGGTACACAGTAGTAGTGCGTTCCATCATTTTACTGCGTGGTACACGGTGTGCAGTGTGGTCTACCTGATGTCGGGCCCGATGAGGGAGTGCCTTCGCAGTGTAGCTCGGGCCTGAGCATTGGTCAGACCGGTGGTGGGCTCCCCGTTGATGGCCAGGATGCAGTCCCCCACGGCCACCCGTCCGTCCCGGCTGATCGAGCCGCCATGGATGATGCTGCGGATGATCATGCCCAAGCCGTCCTTGACCGAGCTGACGGTCATGCCTGCAAAAACAGACACGGATGCAGGAAAACGCCGGACGAAGGCAGATTGAACCGACTGCTTTACTGCTGCGAGTCGGTGTGCTCTGTGATGGATTAACAGTGTGGATAGTTAGCATAAGAAAGCACACAAGAGCATCACGTGAATAAACAGTTCTGAGACTATAACGCATTCTTTTTAAGAAATATAGCAAGGTATGAATAAATGAATAACTATATAAAACAATCCACCTACAGAACTCAGGAAAATTAATCTTCTTGTTTATTTTTTCCCTCAGGCTCTGTTTTTGATTAAAAAAATTGTTTGCTGGGAATTGTTTTTGACGAATGAAATATTTGACAATCTAGTTTGGTTTAAACAGAAAATGTACCCTCTTGCTCTCCATCAGTACATGTTGATCTTAAATTAGGAAATTTTTTAAAGAATGCCGCGAACAACAGGGAGAGTCATCTATAAAGCGGATTGCTCTGCGGAAGGCCTCACAGTAAAGCAAAAGCCCAAATCCTGATGAGACAACTGTATCACGTGGTTTTTTTCTTTCCCATGAGTTCATCTGGTTTAACTCCCGCCAGGGCTAAAACAATTTGTAATTACCCATGCTCCATTTGCATTTTGTCACTCAGACGATGCTGTTTGTGTAGCTGGACATTTTAAAGTACGATTACATGTGTTCAAAGGTACAACAGCAAGCCTCTTGGGGCTGATGCTGCATCCTTGACCACTAAACTACCGGCCTCCCACATATTTGTTCAGCAGTAACAGCGTGTGTATTCAGGACTAATTAGCAGGTGCAGACTCTCCTCCAATCCATCGTCCAAATGCTTATCCGGGACTGAGCCATGGTGGGCTGATACCGATCCCGTGAAGCAGGGAACAGGGAATGAGATCGGAGTCCATAATAGGGCACATACTGAACTGGCGTCCCTAAACTGCCCATATTGCATAATTGTGTGTGTCATAGGCTAACTGGTCACACAGATACTAACGGCATCCCCCACCCTGTGGCACAGACAGCAGAGGTGCTCTGTGGATCTCCAGCTCCCCCTTGTGGTGATTCAGCCATAACACAGATAACGAGACAGACAGGAATCGCACAATTCTTATTATAAAAGTACATCTACAGCAGACAGCTTGAAATTAATATTCAAATTTATTGTATTTCTTCTTTATAAAAACCCCTCTGGTAAACAGAAGGACTTCAGACGTACCGAGGCTGGAGTTGCCCTTGGCAACGGTGATGGTCCTCTCGAACCTGCTCACAGTGCTCAGCGCCTGCCTGTCAGTTTCTTCAACAGTGCTGACATCCGTGCAGAAGCCTCCTTCCTGCAGAGTGACAGCAGTGTCAAAACAGAGTCTGCTGGAGAAGGCGATCATCACCGCGGGGATTGGGAGGGAAGCATAATTACGCATCTGCACCCTGCGGGCGAGTGTGCACAAGCTATGCATTTATCTGCCTTTACCTCTGTGGGAGGCAGTTAGCCAGGGGACGGCACTGGCAATGGAAATCATGCAAACTGAAGGGTAAAGCCTTCCTCTCAAGGCCTGGCTCGTCACATCACATATCTGCCATGAACTGCTATTGTGACAGCGCCAAGAATTTCGGCAAAAAATCACGGAGAAACGAGCCTTTAAGGCACCAGGTAGGTGCTGTCAATCACTAGCTGTCTCCTACCCGTATCCCATAGGTCACTTTCTTAATTCCTGCCAAATTACAGCTGATGGTAATCAGTGAACTCATGACTAATCCATCCATGGTGGCTGTCGAACGGCAGTATCCCTCATGACTGAACCCTATCAAATTTGACAGATGTCAAAACCTTAACAGGCGCAGACTAGATTTACCAGCACAAATAAGCTCTCTCCTCTCCTTTACCCACTTGAGAACCCCGTGTGTTAAGACCTGTTTGTGTCATGAACCTTGGACAGTGACATTCTCATTATTAAATAATAATAGTTATAATAACCATTGAAATGCATGCAGATCACAGATGTTGATATCAGTACTAGCATTTCCGCGTGCGGTGCATTACCTTTCCAAAGCCGTCATGTGGGACGGATTCAGCAATAGCATCCCCAACGCTGCCCATGTGGTCTGACTCATACTCGCCGAAGGCCTCCGTGTCTCGTTCAGCCAGTCCCTCGTCACTGAGCCCCAGGGAAGACTCAGAGAGCCATGCCAGTGGCAGCGGGGTCCCTGCGGACCTCCGGCAGCAGGGGAAAGCAACCAGTTCCCCTTCATTGGAAGGGAGCTGACCTTCACTGCCAAAACACGGCACTGCAACGGGCAGGGGCTTAGTGAGTGTGTCCTCATGAGGACTCTGATAAACGAAAATAAAAAAAAAAAAATAAAAAAATCAAGCCACAATGCCTCGCCAGGTCACAGCCAATCGTAATTACAATTACTCAAAAAGCTCACGGAGCTAGCCCTTCAGAGCCCTCAGAAACGAGGTGCTCAGCAGGAAGAGTCGGTCGCTAGGGAACCGCCGTAATCGTAACTGATATTATTTTAGAGGCCTAGAAACATGATACGGTTTGCTGTCTCCGGGAATGCCACGTGTTTCCAAAGAGGGCCTCTGTTAACGTGAATCAGACCACCCCGTTGCGCCAGCATCTTGAAAGTAACACGGGAGAAAGAGAACCCACAACGTGCTGGGGTTTGTAGCTGGAGACTGGGCAGAATACACCCCAGCCAGAGGAAGTCTTACAGCCGTCTCCTGCTTATCTCAGCATATTCCCCCGTGGGTCTTGCCTTCACAGTCAATTATTTCCTCGTGTCAACTGGCTCAACAGGACCATCCACCAAACACGGAAAGAAACTGCTTTGTAGCTGCTGGCTGTGTCTCTACAGGAAAAGCTTAGCTGCTCAGGCACTGGACTAATACCTGTACATGGCTACAAGCTTGTATATATTTTCCACTCATGTGAAAAGCCTGGAGGGCTTCAGATCTAGGATGAGAGCAACACAGCCTGAGGCGTGTGAAAGGGATGCTGGAAAAATACCAATCATCTAGTCATTTATCTTAAAAGACAAGCACACAGATGTACACATCACAGATACAGATTTAAATACATCACTGCTGTCTAAACAAGAATAAAGCCCCTCTTGTGTGGACTAAGAAATGCATTCATGTGCAACAAATAGTGCATCTTTAAGTCACGATGAGAGGACAGCCTCACCCTGGGTGTGGATGGGTCCGCGCACAACTGGTAGTTGAGGTCGGCGCTACAGGTGCTCCCGTGAAGCGCGATCATGGACGCCTGGAAGGTGTGGCTCTCGTCCTCTGAGCTGTGGCCCTCAAACGACTTCTCATCCATTAGGTCAGCATCATTTGAGTCAACCTGTGGTAAGCAATAGTTCCGAAAATAAACAGTCAAACATCAACAGGGAAACTGATCCGAGAACAGTAATTGTGAGTACGATGCTGGGAAGGATTGACCTGCATGCACTGTACTCATATTCCACAATTATCCCGATCTCTGCATACTCTCTGGGCTCAGTGAAACAAGACTCAACAAAACTCAGTTGCAATGACCTGGATGTGCCAAGCAGGCATGCAGAACTGAACCCGTCTAAAGTATCATCTAGAGACTGCCCCCTTGAACCCTGCACCTCGGGGTATGACTGACCAGCGCCAGCTCTGCATGAAATACGCTGGTCTCTGTCAGCTCCTCGGTGTCAAACTGCAAAGTGAGGCGATCCCTTGAAGATGAGCAGCTCTCCTCAAGGTCCAACTGCAGGCAGACAGCAGGTGGGCGGTGAGAGGGATCCTGAGGGATCGGCCCAGAGTACTGGTGCTCCACCATTCTGCTACCAGTAAGTTTTGTTTTGGTTCACCATCATTAGCTTTTCAGCTGTATTAGCGTGTTAGTTGCACAGGGCTCGTTAGTAAGCTCAATGTGCCGTTAAGTATGCATAAAGCAGAGGTTGCCAGTATAATTATCCAATATTTCTTATTGCAAGCCAGCCTCTATAGAGCAGCATTGACTGGTATGGTTACAGCTGGTCACAAATACTCTAAGACCATTGTTATGTCGATCATTTTTATCAATGACAATGGATCAAGGGGTGTTTTTCTGCCTTGTTTAGACGAACCTCTGTGCCAAAGCGCCTTACTCTAAGGTAAAAAGGAAGGCATGGAAAATGCTACCATAAAATCTCCTAGAAAAAAAAGTACATGCGAAAAGCAGTTTGTGATGCCGGAAAATCCGGCCTGGTCTTGGTAATGGTGAGAGGGCAGTGAGCACTGCTGAAAGCTACCGGCCAGCAGTGTAATGATACTGCAGCCTTCGGCCTGCCTTTGAACCTGAGCTCTGCCTTTGAAGCCGCTGAACAAAGGGCATCAAAATACAACACAGCGTGGCGCCGGTAGCGGGAGGCGGCCCACCGCTTCTCGAGATGTCGGCTTTGAAACTGACATCGCTTCTCACGATTCCCGCCGCATTAAAGATTCAGGATCCACTGCTACCAGGGACAAAGCTACACACACACACACAGACACACAGGTGTGCTCATTTTACATAAAATGGCTGTTGTCCTTCTTTACAGCTCTTGCTGTCACGTATGGTACCTGTAGGCTAGAATTCGCCCCCCCCCCAACACACACATCCGTACACCTAATTCAAAAGAGATGAAAATCAGGATGTCACCACGGTAACGTTAGTGGAGATATCACACACACACGCGGCTTGCTTACAGGCAACGGTTTGGCGACCCCGATGTGGACCCAGCCTGGGGCTGCCCCCTTCAGTGCCTGCACAGCATCCTCCAAGGTGGCGTTTTCCAAATTTGTGTCATTGACATACATGAGCCGGTCACCAGGCAGCAGCCTCCCATCTAGGTCCGCCACGCCGTCTGGCACCAGAGATCGGATCACGATCACCGTCTTGGCCGGGTCCACTGGGTCCTGAAACAGAAGCCCGGTCAACATGACTCACTTGCATCCAGTTTCAAGCATTGCATCAACATAGCATCAAAATATTTACTAACATGAAGATATTAATCAGTGTTATATCGGAATAAAATGATCATACGCTGAATGTATAATAGAACATACAGAGATTTGAATTTATGGAACTTCATTAAGGCAAATATTTACTAGATTATGCCACCAAAATATGGCACATTCTCTTCTGATCGCTTACATGCAAGATAACTATTTAGTATATTCTGGATGATTACAAAGATAAACATGAATCCAATGTTCAGCTGAATTCTACCTGCTGCACACCTGCTTACCTGATAGTCTAAAATACTGAAGCCCAGACCTGCCTCGCCCTTCTCCAGCTCGATGTCCTGTACTGCAATCTCCCACATGGCCAGTGCTGACCCCAGTGTGCTCTCCTTCACCGAGTCCCCGAACTCGGGCAGAAATGCGAAGCCGTCCAGGTCTCTCTGGAGCTTGAGAAGAACATTACCAGCTTCGTTCCCAGGATCTTCTCCCTTTCAGAAAGAGGAACTCCTTTAACTAGAGGGCATGGTAGCTCAATGGCTAGCACTCTTGCTTCGCATCTCTAGGGTTGGGGGTCTGAATCCCGCCTCTTTACTTTGTGTGTATGGAGTTTGCAGGTGCTTTGTAGGTTTTCTCTGAGTACTTCAAAGACATGCATTATATGTTAATTGGCTTGTCTAAATTGTCTATAGAGTGTGAGTGACTGTCCTCTGCAATGGGTTGGCACCCCATTCAGGGTGTCCACTGCCTTGTGTCCTAAGGCTGTCTGGGATAGGCTCCTGCCCCCCCCCCACGGCATTGAGCAGTATAAAGCATGGACAGATATAAATCCTTTAACTACATAAAATTACTCCAAGGTTGCACAATCCCTTCCTTCTGCAAGGGTGGTTTGACTCTACACCCTAACACTCCCATTGTTGTAGACAACCTGAACCTGCCTCATCTTCATTTTAATCCTTATCATAGGAAATCTGGTAGGCAGCCAACTCACTGGACAGACATAAAGATAGTGATGGGACAAAATGAGGCTTCAAAACCTGTGGGGGTGCAAGTGTCCAGAACTGTCAATCAATGCCAGTGATAGCTGGTGGTTTTCTAATTATATTTGTCGAATTGTCATAGGTGCACAGAAGGATATAATGTGTGTATTTCTCCACAGGAAAATGAAACCAAATAGTGGCCATACCTGACCCGGCTCAGCAATGGCTTTCTCAGTGTTGGATTGGTCAGCATCACTGTCACTTGGCAACAGTGGGGCGGGGCGACAGCAAGCCATGTTCACACAGATAGGCAGATCCTTGAGGATGGTCACCACATCTTTGTGTGTCTTGCCAATCAGGGGTATCCCATTGACCTGCAGGACAAATCAGGGCACTTTCCTTAACAGGAGCACACTCTAAGCCGAACTAGAGGCCCTGGAAAAGTGTTTGATTATTAATGCTGTGCTAATCTCGTAGTGTACAGTACTGTGCAAACGTCTTGAGCCACCCATCATTTCTTTATATTTTACTAGGAAAATGGGATAATAGGTAGAGTGATTTATTGCGACCTCATCTGATCATCTGTAATCATCTGCATCTCTTTCTTCACTGGTTCATGCCTTAAGTTAGATGGCTTTGTTATGCCTGAATGATTCATACGTAGGTCGTGGCTTAATGAACAAGAAACATTCCTCTGAAACTGGTCAGGTACAGAGACTGGACTGAAAATGAGAGCCAAAAACTTTGAAAGTCTTTCAGGAAGCCTGGAGAATTATTCCTCAAGACTACATTAAAAAAATACAAGTCTGGCTCTTTGGAAGCAAAATCTGGAGAAATGAGGGGTGGCTCAAGACTTTTGCACAGTCCTGTATGTCTTGAGATTCCTGTGGGACGTGGAGCTACTTTACAGATGCTAAGCAAAGTGTACGTGGTGGAATGTTGGTGATACAGTGTCTCGCTGATCTGGTATTTTGAGGGCTTTTCATGGCTCCGTGTGTCACCTGTTGAGCAGGTGACAGCTGAGGGTTTTGCACGTGTTTGGATGGGTTAATTTTGTGCTTTTTAAGGTTCTAATAGGAGTTTGTAATTGGTGACTGGCTGGTGATTAGTGCATTTTGGGGACTTGAAATATGCCTAGCGGGCAGGAGTGACTGTCGTGTTCGGTGTGAGCTTGGTAATTGGGGGGTTTTGTGCATCTGCTTCAAAGGGGTCTAGTGGGTGAAAGGCAGGTATTTTGTGGCTGCCCAACAGGTGATTAAATTTCATTTGTGAAGGGCAGGTATCTTGTGACTGTCTGGCAAGTGTTTAGTGTTTAGGTCAGGCTGGACCTTTACCTCCAGGAGCTCGTCTCCGCTGAAGAGCCTGCTGCTGCGGCCTACAGGTCCGTCGGGGAGGACGGAGCGGATGTAGTGGTGCCCGCTGTCAGCCTCCAGGCTGATGCCAAGTCCACTGTTCTCGCTGAACTTTTCCACCTGGGCCACCTGGACAGGGAAGCTGCCTTTCAGACATGCCATTGGTCCAGACTAAAGATAAGTAACGCACCCGACCACCCGCGCCGGCCTCCCCCCCACCCCCGTTACCAAAAACCCTGGGAGGATTTCAT
>JAACJT020023051.1:0-26671 GCA_009936485.2 Gymnarchus niloticus | reverse complement strand
GGGGGGGGAGAGGGGGGGGATGATTAAGAATTTTTAGTGTGGTGTGTTTTTGTGCAGATCTCACGGGGGGTGGGCTGGGTCTGGGGTGGGGGTTGTGGGTGGGGGGGGGGGGGGGGGGACCACAAGAATGGGGGGGCTCACATAGTCTTAGAACCATGAGAGCTAGAGAGCAGCACAGCAGAGATGGCTAAACATTAAAGGGCATCAAATGCAAACAGCAAGACACACTTTCCTGCCTATTATGTTGTTGTGATTGACTTCAACATGAAACCAGGACCCACACAGTGTTTTTCCAGCACAATCATCTGCATCTGTCCTAGACACCCTCTGATCCTCCAAAAGATATCATCCCTGCTAGCCTCCACCCACTTCTTCAGGACAGCACAGAGCACAAGGCAGGATGCCAATCCATCACATGGCGCGCACGCACACACCCACACACACACACATACACACAATATCATATACTATGGCCAACTCAGAGATACCAATAATACATCCAAGCCACTCAGGGAGAACACACAAACTCCACATAGACAGAACAGGAATGTAATTTGAACCTTCAACCTTGAAGCTGCAATGCAACAGTGCGGGCATCTGAGCCACCGTGTCACCCACCTGTCAAGCTTAACCATGTAATTCGGTGGGTCAAAGTGCCACTTAGCAAATATCTGGAATTCAATAAACCCTAAGCGGGTAAAAATTCCTTTAATAAAAGGGTTTTATTGTCAGTGCCACAATAAAATCCAACAAATTGAATTGCACTGAGGTGTAACTAATGGGTCTGTTAAAAGGCCAATAAAATGCTGCTTGCTCATGAGATTAAGTCCTTGCCTTATTGATTCTTAATTTGAACAGATACAACTTGTTGATGTAATAATATTCATAAGAACACATTTACTTCAAATTGCATGAGGCTTACTAAGAATAATAAAAAAAAAAAAACCCATTCAGATAAAAATGGTAGTAGAATTACTTAGGTGATCCCAACCAATATATCCAAAATTTGTCAATTCAGCTCAACATTAATTTCACTAAACTGCATTTTTCAAAATTTGCATAACTTCAAATTAAAGGAGCATAGTGATGTCACACTCATAAGTGTATATGAAATACATATTAATATCTATTAAAGAATATACACTACACAGTAGCCATCCATTGACCATAACATCTAATCCAGTACGGTGTCATGATGGGTGGGGTCCCTCTCCCAGGAGGTACAGGTCTCAAGAGATGTGACTTCAGCTCATTACAGAAACCCCAGAGAAATGGCTTGCAATGGGAACCTGCCACAAATGCAATTTAAATGCCAGCTGAAGTTATATGTGCCTGGTTTGCTTGTCAATAGCTTCCAAGACAACCTGCCAGTTTTGGGCGTGTTACGCTATGAAACGACAGAAAGTCGTTAATCTCAAATTGCAACAGCAAAGTGTGTCAAACCAGGTCGCTCTGAAAAGGTAATTAGCAGCCTATGCCACTAACAAAGTGCAAAGTAAAAGCACTTAAACAGGAATTTCAAATGAAATGTTCACTCATTAAATGCATGCAGGTGAAGTATGAGACCAAATCAACCAAAGAGCTACACCTGATGACATAATATCCCCAAGCCCTTGGGTCTACTTCAACTGAGTGCCATCCATCTTCAATGTCTACCAGTCCAATAGTGGGTCATGGTGAACCTCAACCATAGAAGCACAGTGCACACCAAACACAGGATGACTGTCCATCACAGGACACATGCACACACATCCCCTCACAGATAATTCACCTAACTGGGGGAAAACATGACAGTACCTAAAGGAGACCCCCACAAACACGAGGAGACTGGAGGGGGGGTACTGTCCACATGCAGGGGGCAGAACCCCCACAACCCTGGAGAAGGCAGCTGAGCCACCGCAACATGACACTGGAGGTTCTTATTTGCAGTTAGTGGAAGGTGATGGTTTCAAAGGGTTCTAAAGGAAAATGGAAGAGAAGGTCAAGATGCCCTGCAAAAATAACCGTTATAAACAAAATATAAGTTGCAAATGTCAGAAAAGCTCTTGAAAAGCAGGGCACTGAACCTTTCCGTTCCTGGCTGAATTTCTGTCACCACAGACACTTATGTTGCTGCTGGGGTATACTTTGTTTCTGACAAATGGAGGCTAGAGGACTTCGCACTTAAAACCAAAGAGCTTGAGGAGAGACCTTGCATTACATTGACGCAACAGAGCAACGCATCCATTCTGCAAACATACCATGCATGGCATACACAATCAATTCAGCTGCTGAAGAGGCGCTAAGGATCAGACCAATCGAACCACAACTCAGAGGACTTAAAAAGTCGGGTCTTTTTGGGGGTTTGCCCTCTGACCAATGACAATGACTTTTTCTCACACTGATAACTGACAGACTGACAAATGATTGCATTTCTGGCAGTGGGCACTCTCTCATGTTAAGCTCAGCACAGACAAAAGACCACCAATGGAACAGTCAGTCTCAAAACCATGCAAGACAGTAACAAAGAGAAATCCAAAGACAAACACACAGTCGACAAGTCCATTGACACCTGATCTAAGATGGTCCCCAAAGTAGGCAACATATATGCTGGTTGAATTTTTTGTGAAGGAGACACACATTATGAAGGAGAAATAGTGAAGTTCAGGATGACTAACGTTGGCCACACCACAAGGAAAATGACCCTGAACTGTGAAGAGCTTTTTCTTGAACCTGAGAACATGGTGAACAGGAAGCACTCTGTCCTGTACGCTGACTGTGTTAACAGGCTTGTATTGCTTGGTAATCAGCCTAATGAATGGAGAACCATTCCAGCCCAGGGGAAATGGACCTTTATTAAGTTCTCATTCTTGGGTTAGATAATTGTTTTTTTTTGTTGTGTTTTGGTTGTTTAACATCATACCTCATACAGCAAACATCATAATATATTACAGATATTGTTATAAAATTAAACCAGATATCAGAAACGCATGCACTTCATTTCTTTTAACAGTGACTGATTTGTTTTGCACCAAACTGAATCACCTCTAAGGTGAAACATGCCTCTTTCCACCAAAATGGTGCCCATGCCTGGCCAGTGCCAGAACACAACCTACTGTGAAACGGCCCACATTTCCACCACCTTAAGAGCCAAATTTGACGTGATAAAGCAGCATTTACGTTACTGACCTGCTCCAGCAGCAAAACAAAACGAACGTAGTGGACCGTGTCCTCGGTTTCCAAGCATTACTCCTAGCTTTAACGTTGTTTCATAATAATTCCTATAAGGGACTGAAGTATTTGTTTCACAGTTCGAACATTTTTTAGATGACTATATTACAAATGGCTAAAAATTGTTTAGGTGGAAACAAAAATCAGCTGATATTTAAGACTGTTTCAATCTTTTTCGGACATGATAAAGTGGTATCAAGCTATTCTAATCCAAAGACAATTCAACATTTTTACCCACTTCAAAGAGATTGTCAGAAATCCAGATCAAACATTAATATTTAAAAGATCGTGATGCTAGCAGTGTTTGCTAAGCTACAAGTGTTAGTCCTATTTGTCCCACCCCTCAGCATTTTATGTCACAGGTTCCTGACCAGCTAGTTAGTTTTTGGCGCTGGTTCCCTATGTTTGATACGGATGGCAGTTTGTTTAGGGTGGAAAAGCACACAAACCAGTTCTGGAACTTGAACGGCACAGGAACTTGTCAGTGGAAAATGGGCGAAGGAGGCTCCCTATACTCACTCAAATGTATATAAAACATCCATGCAAACATTCACACACAGCCACACAAACTTTACAAAACCCCTGCAGACAAAGAACACACACACACACACGCACACACACACACACCACTACTGCCAACATGGCTTGTAGGGATTTCCTCTTCCAAATTTTCTTCATAAAATATTTGTAAAGCATGCTCCCACACAGACAGCCATTAAGAACAGCTCTTTAGTGTCTCAAACAGGCTGGCTTGACAATTACTAGTAATCTAGACCTCCAGGTACTTAAAATAATCTGGAAGATCAATCAACGAATAATTATAACTCAATGGCTGCTAATAAATCAATTTTGCTGAGGGTGCTCTTGTTAATCGGGCTGCAACCAAACAAAAGTACAAGCTTCTAAATATGTCTTAGGACTGCTGGACCATCCCATCCCATGTTTGCTGTGCTGGGCTGTTCTCAGAGGGACCCTAAAAACAAAATGTACCTGAACTCTGTCTTTGACTGGGATCGAAACGAAGGAAGGAAATCTCATTTCTTAAAGCAATGGATTCATCAGGAGTTCGATCTGAACGGCCACAGCAGAGCATTGAGCAGTAAAACCAATTGTTATCACTGTTATTGGTGTTTCACGATTCTTATATCCACAGCAATATATAATCTTCTCAGATTATAGGTAAGGAAGGAAGTCATTTTTATTTATATAGCACTTTGGCAAAACACATTTTTTAAAGTGCAGAATAACATATATAAACGAAGCAATAAAGTGACAAACAGAATAAAACAGCATTAAAATAGTATGAATACAATAGAAATGCCACAAAAATACATATAATTATCTTACTATAAAGTTGTAGTCTTCAGCTGTTGCTGAACTGTTGAACTTGGAGGTGTTGCATAAAATTCTACTAAAAAAAACTGCAAAAACTGACTGGATATTCAGGCAAAATTCTGCATCTAGCCAAAAAACCCTTAGATTAATGTCAGACTTAAATAAAACATTTGCATCTCAATTGCAGTTACTGAAAGATACACCCACACTTAGATTTTCCTGCAGGAAACAGATTTCCAAATAAAATCAAGCTGAGGTGCATTGCCAAAAAAAGAAAAAATGAAGAAAATTAATCTGCACATGCGAAGCCTGCAAGTGGCTCATTCTCTTCATCGCAAACGCCATACAAATGTAAAGTGGGCCAGGTTCAATGGGCAGCTTAAGTCAAATTATGATCGGGGAATTCATTTCAAATACATCCCATAATTCCACAATGTCCCCACTCCAGATGGTGGTATATGTTACATGCACAGGCCAACAATGTTCCCTTCAGCAATTCGAGGATGCTGAGCACATGCCTCTGCTCCTACACCAAACGCTGCCGGGGAGTCTGATGTTACCTTAGTAATGGCAGCTGTCTGTGACCGCAGACATTTGCAGCCAAGGTCTGAGGTCTTCATTCAGACGCATCCTCTGTATATTCACAGCATCAGGACAGGCCAGGTGACACCCCAGCTAGGGTTTGGCTCTCAGATATTCTCATTTCCCAGCATCCTTTGCTTTGGGGAGAATCGGGGAATACTGCAGGTAACAGCTGTCCGCTGAGATGTTTGGGCCATAAACAGTCCAGCAGAGCCCAGCAGACTGCAAGGAGGGGGGCTGGTAAATAATGCTGTTTGCCATTAAAAATAACCAGCCTGGAGGTCCAAAGAGTGGATGGTCAGGCTGCACAGTCAGAGCCACCCTGCCGAATGCTGCATGGCTCCCCGGGCTTGGTCCATACCATAGACACTTGTGAAACCCGTTTCACTGGCGGCATGAAACAAGCCTGGGAACTCGGCGTTCAACACACTTCCCGCTGCGCCACAGAACTAGCATCTCCATCACTGTGGCTGGCATCCATTACTGCAAGGCCCCATCACGGTCATGCGGTTACCTTCTCTCCATTACTGCACCGCTAAATCATGGAAGATGCATATTTCACTCAGATTCCCAGCATGTAAATAATGAACCTGCTTGGTATTATTTGCATATCCAAATCACAGATGGTACTGAAAGTAAATGATACAAAAGGGTTTAAAGCAAACTGCCAGAGGAAATAAGCAATAAATCACACGTGCCGATAGATATATTTAATAAAATATCACACAACCGCTTTCATCTAGTATCAGAGATCCACAGCAAACTCTGCATGATCTAAGAACAAATAGACAGGCAAACGAAATGAATGCATACAATAGTATTACATCAAACAAATGCTTTTATGTACACTTGGCTTTCACATTATGAAAGCTGAAGCTTCAACTTTGGAAACCAAGATATCTTCATGATAAAAAACATTAGATAATTTGTAAAGCTAGTGTGGAATCTAGGATGTCCTGAAGAAACTCCCCCTTTGGCGGTTAGGGGAAGATGGCTGCAACTTTTGCCTGATTGTTTACACATCTGTAAAATGGCTTATTGATTTCTTACAGCCATCTGGCTGCTGTAATTTATGTAATTTGTTTAGAGCACAGTTCCAGGCAAAAGCAGCGTGCTCACTTTCTCCAGTAGCAAACGAAGGGCCACAAACCTCCCACCCCTTGCCAAACATCAGCATGAGCACCCTCGGAACTCCGGCCAAATTGCCCCCACCGAATCAGAGATTTCCAGCCTGTCCTCCAGCCCACCCACTCAAGGCAGCCTATCTGTTGGCCGAGATGTGGAGGGCAGCTGCCAGCTTGCGTCCTAGGGAGACATGTCCTCGCAACAGGGAACTAAGTATTGTCATTTTACAACCGACGTCATAAATGTAGCAGAGAAACCTAAACCAGGCCAGCCAAGAAGTGAACTTTAAATTTCCCAGGATGTCCCACAAATGTGTGGATATGCAAGGCCAAATTAAGCAAGCAATGCAGAATCCAATTTATCCCTATATGGATACCAAATCAAAACAGCAAGGCCACGAGACAGTGTCATCTGAAGGTCAAGTGATCATGGTATTGTCAAGGCCCCCAATGCTGTTGACCGCTTCCCTTTGGGGGCTTTTGCTGCCATATCTTATTACAAACACACTCCTAATTCACCCAGCAGAACAAGACTGGTGCTAAGCGGTCATGCTACTCCTGACACAAGCAGTCATGTCACCAGCGTGTGTGTGTGTGTGTGTGTGTGTGTGTGTTGGGGCAGGGGGTTCAGCTCTATAGTCAGAAAGGACACATTCCCTGTTCAAGGCTTCACTACTCCTGAGCTGGCTGTTCCTCTGCTTCCTTATAAAACAAAGGACAATGCATGAACAAACATATCGCTGAAACTTGCCCACAAAGTTTTTTAGATGAGCATAAACATCTCGTTAAAGAGACGGTGTGCCTGTGCCGCAGATCTACAGCACTCGGCTCCAGGCATACTTGTCCTTTGCTCAAGTACAAGTCTTTCTTCCTCTCTACACAAACTGGGCCATGGTCTCCCTCCAGCCTCTTGTGTCTCATTACCACAGAATGATAAACACCACAAAACGCAATCGGCAAGCAACACCTCTCATTTCCGTGCCCTGACCTTGTGCAGCAGAATCTGTTTTCCCACTCACTGTTGTCTTTTTTGTTTACTGTGGAGTTTTGAACTAAGGCACATTGCAAGGCAAGCAGTACCATAGTATATCAGTCATTGTCTGAATAGGAGTGCCATCTGCTGGTAATGCCCATAAACTGCAACTCAGACAAAACTAACAAAGGATTGCCTCTATTAATCTGTCTAGATGAGGTGCAGCCATTCTGCACCTTCATAAAATAAACAAAAATTTCAGCAACAAAAAGAAAAAAAACTTGCCACAGAAACACTGCCTGACATTTGACCTTCCATATTAAACATTTTGTTTAAATGTTTCACCCAAACTAAGAGAACTGCAAACAGCACACATCATCAGTGATTTGTGCAGATGTACATGTGTGCAGTTCTTTTACACAAGATTGTGGGTTAAATTTAATTGCAATCCTTCATACAAAGTTTGCAGCTGAATTTCTCCATGCCAATGTCCTGTTTTCTGTCCCAACAGCTCCAGACAGAATAACCTTTTGCATGGGAGGCTCCACCATCAATCACAGTTCCATGGGGGATACACCATTGAACACTGCTGTCTCCTTGCTCTTCACAGATGGTCTGCCTTGGCAACACAGCCTTCTGGGAGCCCAAGTGTTTCCACAGGGGAAAGTCCAGCCCTCCATGGCCACAGTGACAGTCAGTTGCAGGAATGCAGTGTGGTTTCCATCGTAGGCCATTAATGAGACGCCGAGGAAGGCACAGGACATCACTTCCTGCAGCTCCTCTCAGCTACTCAAGCCAAAATCAAAAACACTTCCCTTTGTTTTTCAGAGTGAGGGCTCTTTTCATGTAATGCTCAGTAACTGAGAATATCACCAAACACTACAGTAACCCTGCATGTGTTTTTCTCTTTAGATCAAAGCCATCTCAGCTACACAGCTATTCACTGATTAGCTTAAGGTAAATTTCCCACAAAATATTCGGTACTGCAGAACTTCTTATCTGAGAGCCCTGCAGAAAACCATGAAGGGATTTTCTTCATTTAAAGAGATTTTTTTCTGCCACCCAGGAGGACTTTTATCCACCTGAAATACCCACTGAACCAGTAAATCCAGACTGCCTCAGCCAGCCCTTTCTGTGAAACACTGGGGACCATTTTGCCTTACAGGAAAGCTACGACATAAAGAAAAGAGGATTAATCATTATTAGCACCGAAGTTACCCTAAATCCATACTGTGTCCATGCTGCCAATATGTGTAAAGGTTAATGAGTAAACCACCATGATTATGTATTCAATCAACTCAACTGAATTTTTGCACAGCACCATTCCAGGATAGTTGCCTCAAAACATCAGGAACAACATCACAGAAAAGACAGATGGGAACTCATGATACATTATGAAAGTCAGGGCAGCACAGCAACCCAACGGAAGAGAGGAATGAAACTCTGAAGTTAAAAACTTCTAGGAGGCCAAGTCGAAGTGGCTGCCACCCCCCACCACATTCACTATCTCCAACTAATGCGTGTGATGCTGACCCCTGCTGTGGGTGGGTGGCTGGAGCGTCATCCCCAAAGTCCCCGAACAAAACCTGTCTGCTACAGCGTCCCCAAAACAGAGAAGATCATCTGGAGATCCTGAGGATTCGCATTTCTGTGAAGATCTGAGAATTTACAAAATGGATCTGCTAGCTTGTGGGTTCATCCCTTTTTATTTTCTCCCGGATCAAACGAACGTGGCCCCATCTTCCTGTGTTTATTATTCACCTGACATCAGGCTTGTTCTGCTGCAGACAAAGACCGTAATGCTTTCAACTTGCAGACTTCGAACCATTATCCTCAAGTCAGTCGACTTCATAAAACAAAAGGAAATGCGTGCATATTCATCAAGCTCTTTAATGGAACAAAGATTTCTTAAAGTCCTGCCAAGAAATGGCATATTTGCCAGAATGGTTGAATGGCCATCTTCAAATGGTAGTCAAAATAGTGATGATGTGATGTGGAGGTATCCAGTCATGCTACAGCTAGATGATGTTTGTTCAGACTGATGTCACGCTCTGTCTCTGTGATTAGCAGCTGTGAATGGCAAATGTAAACAGTAGTTCTGAGAATCATTATTCAAAAATATTAAAAAAAAACATTTTTGAATCATTTTTTATTGTGATACTTAAAAAAAACAAACTTGCCAGGCCAGCTTCTCCAGGTGGATAATCCAAACCTGAATGTTTGGAAAAACCCTTATTACTAGTTTATTTGCAACACTCATAATCTGCATAGCATAACAATAAATAAGGTGAAGCCAATTTCAAGGCCCAGCAGCTTTCTGAATGTGCCTAACATTGACATTGGCTCATAGACAGTGGGCCGAGCATTATCTTTTAAGGTCATTATCTTTTAAAGAGTTTTGTTGCTCCAGCTGCCTACGGATGGCCAACCGAGGGCCTTACATTGGAACTGATTTCATAACTATTGCATTAAAGCTTAGATGGAGTACTGTATGTTGAAAATCATACTCCTAAAATCAGAATATCCTATTCTTATCACAGACCTTTAAATACAAGAGGAAGCAAACCCCAGCAGGGGTTAAAGTGCAAAACCCAACTAATGAGAGAAGATGTGTCTAAAACGAATCCATGACAGACTGCCCAGAGCGTGTCAGTGGCACACAGTTGTACCAAAGGGTTAGCAGGTGAGTTGACGTGCTGAATCAGGGGCACAGAATTTGCCCATGCAGGTACCAAAGCTCTGATATCAAGCTATCAACACCCCCATAGCTGAGAGGTTAGAAGACTTCATAAAAAAAAAAAAAAAAGAGGTCACCAAAATGCCTTTTTAATTCACGAGAAAGTTCACGCGATGATACATCATCACTGCTTGTGCCTGGTGTAAGTTTCCTAAGCTGCTACCCTTGTGGAATGTCTTGGTTCAGTGGTACAGAGAAAAAATGGGGCTCACAACCATCTTCTCACACAGCTTTGTGCATGTGACTTCCTTTTAATATCTAAAAATGCCTCCATTCTTCCATGTCACTTTCCAAGATTATTCACAGGCTGTGTCCACACACACAGCCAGGCCAAATCAAACATTGATTCAATACGACAAGTTAAATCCTTACATTTCACCCCTCACTGATGGCAGTACATGTCGTTCTGAACCCAAATCCATGAAGAAACGGTGACGGTACCTGAACCACACATCTCCATGATGGCCCTTGAATGTTTCTCTCTATGGGAATGAATTATTCAATTTCTTTAACCAAGAGGAAGTCCCATGTGTAACATTTTGGTGATACTAGGTTGGTGAATGTGTTAAACATGAAGGCTTTGGGGTTCAAAGTCATTCTCCTCATAGAAGGCAAGTATCTGTTACCTGCAAGCGTGAGAAAACCTGGGCTTGTGTTTCACAAAACTTTTTATAGAAGTTAATAACAGACAGCTTAACCAACCAAAGCGTTTAATGCATATAATGAGCACAGGTTCCACGGTGCACATGTGGTGACCTCAACTTGCAAGTAGCGAGCAGGCACTTGAAGCACCTTCCTGACCAAAGTGGGTTTGGAAAACATCAGCCATGGCAGTTTCCAGAGCAAATGGGTCACACCACCCTATGTGCCTCTCTCGTTGCCGTTGGTTTTTATAATAACCTAAGGGTTTTCAAGCAATTCTTGGGATGGTAACCCAGGATATATGCCAGGTAGTGCAATGTCTTTCCACCATGTTTATCCCAACCCTCACTTCATTTCATCAAATGCAGAGGTGATTTTCACAAAGGACCATTAATGAAGGCCCAGATGAGTCGGCAGCTTTGAAAAGCATTATTGCACTCACTTGATGGGTACTCATGCTGGAGTCAATCACACATTTAAAAATGTCTCGTGACATAGTGTAGCAGAATGTCTAACAGTTCGTGCTTCCCCTTCTCTGTTCTGTCTCAGCACCTATTTCCAGACTTGTGAGATCCTGTGCCTGTATACCACTCCATTTCTCTTCACACTCCATCTCTCTCTCATAAAACATGTGGTACATCCTCATTGGTCCCTCAAGGGCTAAGGAGTGCTGTCCAGAAGAAACCACCACTTTCCACCTCTCAATAAGAAATCAAATCATTGTTTATTTAAATCAGCTGCCATTTCATGCAATATTCTTCAATTTATGGGTTAGCTTGAGCTTGAACTTAAAACCCATTTATCTTCTCACGCAGAGCCCTTTGATTTTTAATTTACCTTTTATGCTGAGTCTAACCTTTTTAACTGAAATAAATTCATCCAACAAGATTGGACATGCCAAAAATCTTTCTTTTCATCTTGTGACACAATCTAGTTTTGGATGGATGAAGTCTGAACAAAATAGCCTCCATTCAGTCCTTTTAGAAGAGATTGGACCTTGATGACATTATGCTGTTTGTGGTCTCTGGACTCCAATCCTAGACCACAGTCTCATCATGTCAATAAGGAATAACCGCAGCCCTCACCATCCAGACTTCTCTCTTGAGCACTTTCTACTGTTCACTTTGTCTGCTGCAGCTCCTCATGCTACAACTCACTGTAGCCCTCCTTCCTCACTCAACCCCAGCCAAGGTTCTGTCTCCATCCTCCACCAAGGTAGTGTGATCACGACATCAGATGTCATCATACTCCTGGTGTGGCAAGCAAGGGAAACTAAGAGTTTAACAGAGCCAACTGTGCTCACATGGACTCTGGCAGTGGGGAGGAAACCCAGAATACCACATGAAACACCAGGCCCAGGAATGAGGGCCTTGGCTGAGGTTCTCACCAAGGTGACGCAGGCTGCCTATGACTCATTGCTTTTAAAATATCATTTACAGATCTACGTCTGGGCAGTGCGGTGCCTCAGCTGGCAGTTCTGTGGCCTCACACCTCCAGGGGTGTGTATTCGATTCCTTTCACAGGTCCGTGTGTGTCCCGGGGCAGATTACTCAGTGTTTGAGTGGGTTTCTCCCGAAACAGGCAAGTTAAGTAAACTGATGTCTTTGAGTTACCCTTTCTATGTGTATGTGCACTGTGTTTATCCTGGGACAGGCCCTGTGATATGGATATGCAGTTAAAGAAAATGAATGGAGATCTATGTCTATTACAGAGCTACAAGCCAAGACTTCCCCCTCACTTAGTCATCCTTTCCAAAAAGAAAGGGGAGGGAAAAAAAACACTGGCACTCCATGAAGAGAACAGAACTCTAAAGGATTCAGAGATTCCTGCTTCACAGAGGAGCTTTTCCACATCAGAACTGCTCTTTTTCCAGTAAGAGGACAGTTTAGAAGATCTTCTCTCAGAGTTGACTGCTTATGGATAGCGTGTCTTACTTATGCACTGGAGCTAAGAGAGTCTAGCAATCCTGTTTGAAAAGGTGAGTTTATTCAGCGGGAAAGAAAGTTGTTCTCCAGCTGATCTTCATCTCAAAACCACATGACTAAAACTCCACATAGGCAGGAAATCTGGAAAATTTTTGTAGAATACAAATAATTTAAAAATATGTGGAGAATATGATTACATTCATTCTACTACATGCATCTCTTTAAAGTATTTCAGCTTCAAAATGATATTTGCTTTGCTAAAGATTTTGATCCACAATTTACTTTAGTCAGTACTTTTTTAAAAGTCCAGGATAATAAGTGAAGTTTCCAGAACACAAAATTGAATAGCTGTTAAACAGGTGTTGGTGTTTCTGCCTGAAGGTGTTTCATTGCCGAGCAGAAGCAACAGAAGGTAAACAATTACCTCTTATAATGAAAGCTGAATGTGCAGCCATTCAGAAGTCCTACAGGCATCAAGAATAGTGACTATGACCACACGAACAAATAACACCAGAACTCCGTAACCCATAACACTAAATCAAAAACACAGAGCTTAATATACCACTAAAACATGTTTTAAAGCATGACATTTTTTTCTGAGAACAGAATGAGCAAATATCTTTTGTGGTGATATGGCTCTCTGGGTTAAGGTGCCTGTGATCATAAGATTGCAGGTTCAAGCTGTGCTGTTGGACACATCACCATTGGGCCCTTGAGTAAGGCCCTTAACCTGAATTACACTAGAGGTGCTAGACAGCAGCTGACCCTGCGCACTGACCCTTGCCTCTCAGCTTGGAGAGCAAGACGGGAAAAGACAAAAACTAATACAAATTTCCCCCAGTGGGATGAATAAAACAATGTTTTTATCTATTTCTTTGCAGCAACTACAAATAAAATAACACAAAATCATTCATTGTAGATAGAGAAAATTCACACAATACAGTGCACCACACTGTACATATGCAAGCAATATATAAGAGGCAGAGGAGATACAGAAACCATGGTCTTGCCATCATCACATGACACGATCCCACTGAGTTGGCCAGAAGTCTAAATCAACAATGCAATTCCATCCATGGTGTGATTCCACTGAACCACACAGCTCCCATTCCTCCAGTCCACAAGCCTGAGTTCCAACAGCTGTCCCTGTTACACCCTAATCAGGCTGTCTGACCACTAAAGGAACTTGTGTGTTTTCACAGAATTCATGTTGCAGCTATGACTTTCGAAAAGACATGTAAGTGGCTGCAGGCCACACTTCAAGCAGAGAAACCATTTTATCTGCAAAGTGTGATTCCTTATCAAACTGCTGGTGAAAAAGCCTGCATTCACTATCTTCCTTCTGGTACCAGACCTGAGCAGCCCAGGGTTAAGAAGTATACAAATGGCAAAAATCATGCAACAGCAGCAGAGACAGACCAGTGTGGTTCCTGTTCCTAAGGCATAACCTATGACAGGAGTGTACTGGCCACATGAAACAATATGGTCCAGTCAGCTGTACTACCACCTCATGGACTCGGTCACAGATTTGAACTCCACTCACCTGATCAGCTGAGCTGTTCTCTGACAAAAGGGAAGCGTTATTCCCAGCTAGCTGGTCTATCTGAGGGATTTTCTAGCAAGGGAGGAAAGACAAGAACCTTGCGTGAAAACACAGGTGCTTCCAAAGGCAAATGTTTGTGAATCAATTGTTATGTGATGTTATGCTGTACAAAAGGAGATGGTATCATATGGATAGAAGCTACTTAGAAAAACCCAGGCAAAGTAAGGCTGCTTACCGGACAGTCCGTTTCACCAGTGACATTAAATCCCAGTGAGTCTTTTTCCTTGTGCACACTCATACTGATATGCTCCACGGCACCTCCCTGGAATGATCACAAGGTCTATGTACACCAAAGGCAATCAAACAGAGTAAAGTAAATTTCAACTGGAATCTATTAACTAATACTTGCTAGGTACGTTGATAACGTCGTGCACACTTTAAATTCTCACCTCGGAATAAGCAGCACCTTGTTTAGTCGTGTCACTGATGTGGACCGTGTACTGAGCGTGTAACTGCTGCGCTTCTTTCTGCATGGCACACACCTGCCCCAGCAGGTACCGCTCTCTCCTGTCGCTCCGCACCTTTTGCTTTTTGACCTCCTGGTCCAGATGAGCGATCTTCGCCCTCAATGCTCCGTTCTGATCTCGGAGAGCTGATAAGCAACAGTGGCTCCCCTGGATCAGGTCATCATGGAGCAAAACCAAACCGCATCCTTTCTGACATATGCCGTAGGCTTCCTTCTTCTGCGAGTCCACGTCCTCCGGAGAGTCTACACTAAGAACTTCTCTGCATCCTCTGCTTCTGCAGCACACCGAACTGTAGTCGCACATTTTTATGTTCCCCAAACGCTGCAGTCTCCGGCTACCTCTTTGTACAGTTATAAGCTATGTGCCTAATAATCAGTTTTCCAGTCAGTCTTTTCAGGAGCAGAAGATGGTCTCAGATCACTGGATGAAACGGACCACCAACAAGGCGGATATGCAGCCGGCACAGAAAGTGTATTAGCACGGCAGGGACAAACGAATCCTTCAGAACATGAGCTCTGGAACTCGATTTAGCTGAGTTTGCATTCAAAGCATTTCAAGTCGAGGTCAATAATTCTGAAAACTGCTCAGCAATTATTGTCCATCGTCAACTCAAGAGGACAACTTTGCTGTTCGACTTGTGGATTTGTTTGAAATGAAGTTTCCGAAGGAACCGGTATACCGTATGTACCCTTAAAGAAGCGCCTCAACATTTCGGAGACCTCTGTCAACAGAGATGTCCACTCATACAATAACGATAATGGTCGTACAATAAATGTCATTGACGAAAATAATTTAGCACATTTAAATATGTCTAGTGTTCTAAACTTTGTTCTAAACATTCGTGGAGGTGCATTAAACTCTATGTTGCATGCATTTTGAACAACTGCAGAAATCGGTGACTTAGCACGGTTTATCGGTCACTAAATGTCTTGCAAACATTTTTTATTATATAATATGGAGAAATAGTTAATGGTTTTATTTTAAGTTTTGGTTCACCTTTGAGTACTTGACTCACTGACGAACAAAGCATAGACATAGACTAAGCATGGTAGGGACAACTCCCTGCCAACTTTCTGGGAAGCTGAAAAAAATCCCTTCGGGGGGGGGGGGGGGTTGTTAATTACCCCCCTTATCCTTGGTTTCACACATATATACACATAAGCATTTTTTCGTAGTTTTGGTTCCCTACCAATTTTCAAGACAAATGTATTAACTCAGAATTGAGGTATTATGAAAGGCTAAACAGCTAAACACTTAAATGTAATATTTTTACCTAAGATGTTTTCTGCTTTAATAAAAAAATATAGCATTAAGCTGAAATAGTTTTTCATTCTATACGATTGGGTTCTGTTTTGGGAATAATTTCACACAATTTGCCATGCTCTATTTCAGTAATAAAAATGTGAAGAAACATTGAAAAGAACATCACTTCTCACAGAAAAAAACGTACTTTAATCAATGTATTACAGTACCTCTTGTTACTAATATAAATTTAATAAGTTATATGCCATTTAGATTATACTTGTAATACAAATGATTATTTCAGGCCATTCTCTTTGGTTGAGCATAATATAATATTATTGCAAACAACCCTGCAGTTTATGGTAATGACTCATTCATGGAAAATATCTTTTGGCTTCCTGAGACCAGTATCAGTAGAGCAGTGGGTAATAACATTCAGTAGATTTTTTTAAAATCAGAAATGAGGATTAAAAGAGTTCAGAAAATGAGAATTAATGCTTTGTGATTATATATACATTGTAGCTGAGGAAACATTTGTTTATTGAGGGACCACACAATTCTGTAGTCAAATAAAGGCAACTCAAACACAGAAGCTGCCTATTCCCTCATAGGATCAATTTCATTTCTGTTTTCCATGTCCCCATTTCCTTCAGTTTAGAACTTATTGCAAAATGTTAGACTTCCTTCTATTTGAGAATGGGGGGAAAAAATGTTTTTCCTTTAAAAACGTGCTTCTGGTGGTCCTTGTTTTGTAATTAAATCACATTTCCAGAACGTTTTTCGATTTGGAATCTTGGTAATAAAATCCAACACTGTACTGACCTGCTAAGATGGCCATGACAAGGTAACAAGGATTTGAGTGAAACACGGACATGGCAAAGCCGGCCAGGGCAGCGCCTCCAGCAGGATCTCCTGTTAAATGTTCTAGAGTAGCAAAAGAGAAACAGGGGCTGCGTCTTAATTCTCTTATTTCTTCTCCTTCCAAATTCCAGATGTTGAAGGGTGTCTTAATATTGTACCAGACGAGAGTAGAAAGCCACTTTCCTTCAAACGTCTCCTTTGGTGGGGCCGTGATGAAGACTACACAAGTGTATCCTTCACAGCTCTTTCACTGAAGAGAATCATACCTGTAGATGACACTCATGGATAATTCCCGGTGACGATCATACCATTTCCATATAAGGAACATGCACTTTTCTGTAGGATGACCCAATTCACCCATTTATTTCTCCTTTCGTAGTTTCCTCCCCTCATCTCCTCCATTAACTTTGAACTAGTGAGTGGACACGAAGACAAGGGGAGGAAACGAGTGTAGGAGACAACATAGAGAATTAAGACATGGCCAGGTGTTACTCCAGAAAAACTCATGAGATTGAAACAAACCTTAGAACCATTGGTTCTGGATGACCCTAAGCCAGCTGTGGGCAATTCCTTGAATGGTCCCGATTCATACATCCTCAAAGAGGCTATTTAACATGAATAGCTTCAACATTATGCTCTGTAATGTCCCACCTTGCAATGTGTAGGCAGGCTAAAGGTTTTGAGATTGACCTTATCTTTGAGCTGCCAGAACTTGGACAAAGATGCTTCCTTGGTACACTACTCAATAGCTGAGATGGACCAAAGCTGATCAACACCTGGGGCATTAAACTACAGTCTTCCTATATAAAACAGCATTAATATCTACCTTGACAAAAGTCAGTCATAGGCCATGGAAGAACACAAGTCACAGTGAACAAGTCATATTCTGCATATCTTTTTATCATTACAACAAAAGATTTGTAAACATGCTACATTTCAATCCTCAATTATACTTTGTTCGCAGACATTGCCAGTGTCTTGTACATTTTCATTAGGCTGACAGTGTCTCATTCTGCAGCTTGTATGACACGGCTGAGTGCACAGCTGTGAACTTCAGGAAAAGGGCCCCCACATATTCAGCTGAACTTCATAGAAGGTAGGTAACCCATTAGTCAGCGGCCACTGTGATTGGCTAAGGGAGTGTTTCCATGACAGCAACTCACAACTGACACCAGCCACCCATGGCCTTGGCCATATGATGTGATGAAGCGGTGACATGCCATGCCAAAGTTTAAACAGCTCTCTTACTAAAAAAAAAGTAACATATCTGTTCAGCAAACAATTCTGCTTTCAGTTACCATTTTCTAGGGGTTAAAATGACTCATTTCCACTCTGCTTGCCTTCTTCACATTCAAGCTGTAGTTAGTGAGGTGTTCATTAGTCGGTGGTTTACAAACGTTTGAAGCTGCTTCAGGATTCATCTCAGAAGATGTGAAGTGACACATTTTTGATTTACTTTGCTTTCATCGCTTTGATTTAATATATAAATTCTTAATTTTTGTTATATCAGAATAAGATATTGCACAGACTTAGGGGAAAACTATTTTTCTCAAAATTGATATTTTTCATCAGGCTGACTACATATTTAAATTTTAAAATGATACATTCAGATTGTGCACAAACACAGATTTGCCATGGTACATTGTGTACTAAAGGTTCCTCTTTAAGCTTTGACCAAAAAAAAAAAATACTCTAGACTCTTACATTTTGTGGGTACAACTTGGGCACTTTTATTTAAGTTTAATAATCCACCCTTGCTGTAATCTGAAAGGAAACATTAATGTCCTCAGTGTACAAGTACTCCAAGGAGCCATAAAAATTGTTTATGTCTGGGGCAGGGGGGGACCAGTTTCAAAACCACAAAATAGGGGGTTGCACATCTAAAGAGTTTTGGTGCTATGTAAAATTTAATGTTTAAACAATGGTTTCCTCAGTTGGAATGACATTGCTCGCTGGAAACAGCAATCAGCTATTCACATCAAAAATGTGTTTCACACCATAAACATGGATGCAGGAACTGAACAAGTTAGCCAATATGGGAATTATTTAGGGCACAGATGTCACCTTACATATTAAATGAACAGCACACAGTGTGAAATGGGAGAACTGGAGAGGAAGCAGTAGCTTCTCAGAGCGGCATTAGCATAAAAGGAGGTCTAAGAAGGTGGCCCACTTGCCCAAAGTGTCTGCGTGCCTAGAGATGGACTGGCATTCCTTCCAGAGCCTCTTGTTTTGTGCCCTGTGCATCCTGTGACAGAATCCAGGCTCGCTGTGGCCATGTACTGGATAAGCTGTAATGGAAGATGGATGGATCTATTTCCCATTTTCTGTGTCTAAATGGGTTTTATGGAGAGGCTGCAGCTCCAGTTGACATGCTTCTAAATTACCAGCCAGGTGTAACAATACATTCATTAGCCATGGAAGACAGGGACAGGGTGACACAAAGGCAGGGCAACTGGCAGGTGACTGGAATTGGGCCTGCAGTTAGAACACAACCTACAAACTGAAAAGCTGTGTTTCGCATGTGGCCACAGGCATGACACGGTAGCAAGTGACATCACACAGAGTCGTCTTAAGTTCTCTAAGTAAACTTTAATTGAGCAGACTCAAAGACTTGAACAGATGACCAACTGGCTCTCTACATAGGTTTATTCAGATGAGTGAACATTTATGCTGCAGAAGCAGACCGGGCCAGGAGTGGAGTTTCTGATTTGTGTCTGCATCATGCACAAACATACTGGGTCCCTCTCCACGTCATGGTACATGACAAGTAAAGGCATTCATGCATTCTGGCAGTTTTCTAGTGCTATGCCTCTGATGCAGCATCTTAGTGGACCGCTAACTGAATTGGGTTTGGCTGCAGCAAGACCTCAATGCATCGATAGTTCACTAATACAGCAGCAATATTAAATTACCATTGCATTAAATTACCATTGGTTCCTGATCAAATTAATACACTCAAAACTACTAATACAGCATTAACTACATGTATGCTTGCAATTAAAAACCAACTAATCTTGACTGTGAAAACCATTGGATCACTGTAACTGTAACAAACAATTCAGAGAGGAGTCCAGCAGGTCATCTCACAGGTAATTTGACTATGCTTGTTTCTCATTGGTTGTGGCAGTATTATGTAATAATAAAGCGTTAGCCTATAGGTCTAGTCCGAAACACCAGGAAAAGCAACATAATGATAACAGCTATGTTTCTTACACAGCACCAGGAAGTAACACTGAATTCCCAGCAGTACACACAAGGCTTCACAATGTTTTCATCATTGCCTTTCCATCTCAGGGTGACTGACACACTCTCGTACTATCCTGTGATACTCATTATTGCAGTATTTTTTGGAACTTTAAGCTGGATGCATGCCAAGCTAGAAAACTGAACATAACAAGCCTAGAACAGCAATCCCAGCAACAGAATTTTTCACTGCCATTTGGTTATGTCTATATTCCCTGACATTCCCCTTTTGTATTACACAGTCACTGTTTTTGACATTGTTCCATTTTAAACAAACACATAAGTGCTATTTTATGGGTAATTAAGACTGTTGACAACTGACTACACATATTTCACTTTTCCATGTTTTCTAAGTGTTATCCATTCATGGGTTGAAAAAAATATCTGTTCTCAGTGATCTGTTACCTTGTTAAAAGTGTGATCAGAAAAATACCATTAATTATGATATGCTGTGAAATCATCATTAATTACATTTCATAACACAAGATATATAGTTTACCTGACACGTCTACCCATTTGCTTTCATATGCAAAATTACAATATTACCTGTGTAAGAAAATGTCTATTTTAAAGCAAAACGTATAAACAGACAGTGTTGTAAGGAAAAGGCATCATTGTAACAAAGGGAGAAGTTGTCAAATTAGAAGACACTTAGAAATGTTTAGTTAATTTACACATCATTTGTAACTAATCACTTGGTTATTAGAACGCGTTATATTTACAAGTTTTTTCACCCATTGACAAACTGCATGATATGAACTCAAAGATATATATAATTAATTTTGAAAATGACCTTTTCTTATGGCTGTGTGGAATTTCATTACACCTGAACCCTGGAGATCAGCATAAATGTAAATATAAGGCATACTGAAGAAGTTTAAAAAAAAAAAACATTAAAATGACCTTGGATCATCCTCCACATGGTCAGTAATAGAGGATTTTCTGGGGGTCTTTGTGTTTTCCAGGTGCATCTCTGGAGATGGGGAAACTGGATCTGAGACAAAACTAGGGGGACATGGAGTGGAGACAGAACCAAGGCGCCAGTCTCACAGTCCTCCACACCAACGTGGAGGCTACAGGTGATGACCTTACATTCTGATGCCCAGGCAGCAGAGGGCAATGAGAAGCAGGAGAGCCAGACTGAGCGACTGCGCAGACAGCACTCCGCCAGCTACAGGGAATAAGGGAAAGAGAAAGAAATGTGAGAGAAAAAGATGGCAGAGAGGGGCTGAAAGGGTGCCAGCGAGAGAGAGAGAAAAGCAGGAGAGCCAGACTGAGCGACTGCGCAGACAGCACTCCACCAGCTACAGCGAATGATGGGGAGAGAAGCACAACGAAGAGAAAGAATGACTGCAGGCATGTGATTTTTGAAGGAAGTTCATGTGCTTATCAAACATGAACAGGAGCATGTAAATCACCTGAAATCCAAACACGGGATATGGGACCGTCCCCACCCTCGCTGTGGGCACGGACCTCCACCACAAAGTCACCTTCCTTAGGAACCGGGAAGTCCATGTAGTGCTTTCCCGTTGTGTACAAAATGCCAGTCAAGTGACCGGGCTTCCTGTACAGCACCTGTGTTACAGCAAGCAGGACATTGCGATACTCAGTTACAGCAAACTTAATCTCTTCACTACCAACTAATTAGCTAATTCATTTATTACATAAACGAAAAGTCAGACGTTATTTTTAATTATATGTTAAATTCTGCTACCGTAAGATTATACAAGTAAAATTGAGTAGTATTAGCTGATGAAACTTTGCTGACCTATATATACTTTAGCAATAATTAATACATTTAATGTTATTGAAGCTCTTTAAATTAAATGGACTTCAAGAAATAGAATGATAAGGACAGAGGGAAAAAAAATTCTTTTAAAGGATAGGCAGACAGTGCTACACAGTGGACACTTATCTGCGGCTGGAGGTTTTCTACCTAATTTATATAATGTACTGCATGAGGCTGGGTTTAAAAAAAATCTCCATGTACCAACAAGAGCAGCACTACTGGAATGACCTGCTCACCCACCTTGTAACCCTCTATGTAGGATTCATTGTACCATGGTTCGATGTGGTCCCAAGCGACGTTCACATAGGTACCAAACAAGTTGTATGTCTTGTAAATTCTCGCACGTCGGTTTGGAGCTGAAAGGAAGGCTGGCCAGTAAGTACTGATAACTGGACCACTTCACATCTATGTCCATCCACCATGGCAGCCCACCGTAATCAAGGAGTAGATGAATATTTTCGTGACTTTATTATTTTTGTACTGTGCTATATAGAAGCTCCCCCTTGAAGAGCCAATCATATCAAAATGAATGTCTCATGAAGAAGCATCTAGCATAGTGGCTAATGGTGCTCGTGGTCCTTACGTGCTCTCCTTGTGAACATCTCAGAGTGCTCACTGGGTGGGCCAAAGCCAGCGGAGTTGTAAGCCCGCACTTCCACCAGGTAGTGCGAGTCAGGCCGCATGTTCTCCAGCAACGTCTCATTGGCTGTGCTGGGAAGCAGGACTCGCTGGGCAGCCGCTTCGTTGTCATCATACTTTCGCCAGTACCTCACCTGGGTGGCAGCAGAAATCCTGCAGATCAGGACACTGGGGGTGGGCCCAAAAGGCCAGAGGCCTAGCCCTAAGTTGGGCACTGCACCCAAAAGGCACCAAGCCTAGCACTAAGCTGGGTACTGCACCCAAAAGGCACCAGGCTTAGCCCTGAGCTGAGTATTGTACCCCAAAAGCACCAGGCCTAGCACTGAGCTGGGTAGTAGACTGCATCATTAGGTCTTCAGCAGTGTTTATTTAGAAGATGCGAATCACACTTGAAAAGAGCATTGTAATGGAAAGCCACCCATTCTTAAAAACTGCTGATCCAGTCAGGGTCTCTTTGTTAAAGCAGAAGCGGATACACTCATTCAGTCACACACCGAGCACAATTCAGAAACAGCAGGTCACACAAAAGTGTGTTTGAAGCAAAGGAAAAATGAAAGAGTATACGTAAGAAACCCGGACAAACACATCAACTGCACATATCTTCTCACACACACAAAGGTGGCCGGATTCGAACGCTGGTGTGTGAGGCAATGGTGCCATCTACTGAACAACGGTATCCCATGGAACAGTGGCTTCAATAACAACAAACTAGAGTTCTCATGGCCTGTTTTGTCCATTAGCATGCCAAGTGAGGTCTGTACCTGTAACTCACCTGATAGCCTTCAACAATTTGTTGGAAGACCGGCAGCCATGTCACAATGGCTTCAGTGGAAGACAGAGGCCTTGCGTATACATCAGTCGGAGCTTCTGAAGGAACTGGGGAGGAGGGGCAGAGGAATTATGCTGTTATTGACAATGGGTAGCCTAAGCCAGGCCCTCTGTCTTCATACGACGCCTGACACAGTTCATTGTTTTTAGAAGACCCATCACTGACATGACACCTCATAGCTGGACTTGGTTCACTTCAAAGCTGTCAAATAGTCCCTGTTCAAATAACAGCTTTTGTCACCATACCAAAGATGGTAGCTAAGCAATGAGGAGTGTCACATTTAAGAAATGGAGGGTGGGGTCTTGTGACCAAAACACGATAATATGTACATTACTGGTAATTTTTTCATTGAGATCAGTACTTGACATTGTTCACAAAATCCAAACTCCACACTCTGAGCCCAGAGTGAGTGAAGCTGAATTTATGAGAGGAAAAGACATCATTTCTATATTAGGGGAAGAGAACCACTGATGAGATCAAATCAAGAGAAGCCAACAAAGAACCACACAGATGAGGGGCTTCAATCCAAACAGTTCCCCTCTGCCTGATCTATACATTCTCCTTCAGGAACCTCTATATCCTCATGATGTTCAGGGATATGAGCCGCCAATGAGAGTACTGGACACAAAGGAGTAGAGAACAAAGGTCCAGGACCTGAGGGTGGGGGGGAAGAGGGGATGTGGAACAGTGGGGGTCAGCATGACCTGAGAGTGCAGCCTGGGTGAACCATCACACTTACCATCCATTGCAGCGTAAATGACGGCTGTGAGGCTGTAGGGGCCCTCTCCCCTGATGTTGTAGGCCTTCACCTTCACCTGGAACTCCGTGTTGGACATGATGGATGAGTCCTTGTGCACATAGCGCCTTGCTTCCGGATCGGCCACCGTCACCCGAGTCCAATCGTACTTGTCATGCTGCTTGAAGGCCACAATGTAGCCAAACTTCCGTCCGTTGTAGTACTGCATTGGCACCGGCTGAGGAAGCATGTTGAAGCAGCAGTGGTGTTTTCATCTCCATAGTCTGCCGGACCTTCTGAAAGTCAGCTAGGTCAAGGCTGATTCTCCTATGTTTTGTCTCACGCTTAGGGACAACACAAACCTCCAAGGCCAAATGCTCCATTTCTAGTTCAGCAAAAGGCAGTTTAGCCAAAGCGAGACACATCCGTCAGACAAACATCACCCAGGTGATGGAGGGCTGGACTAACAAATACTCAGGCTTCATGTTCTACACACTCACATTAATCATGTGATCAGAAAGACTGAACCTTCTTTAACCCTTGCACATGCTTCGTTGTACGTTTACAGTACTTTCCGTGGTGTTGTAGAAAGGACTATGCAGCTGTGCTATATAGTCCTTTTAGTGATGAACACACACCGTGTGGGAGGAACACATAGGCAGGACCTACCGTCCAGGTGATTGACAGTTCACCATTAATCCCACCACCCCCACTGATGTCTGAGGGGGCCACCGTGGGAACTACAAGATGAGGACATGTGAATGTTTTAGGGCTCAATTGGCCAACATTTTGATGGGCAGCACAGCAGCTCACAATCTCACACAAAAATTACACACACTGACACAGATTCACAAAAACCGATATTCCACTCCTCCCTAGGCGTGGATGTGGTCAAAATATCTACTAAGACAATGCATTCTACTAATAATGTATTCTCCTAATACATTTCCTTGATTTTTCAGAAATAGGCCTAACAAAAATTCACTTGTTATGCAATACAGTAACAACCACCACCACAAACACAGAAAGTATAACATTAAAGGACGCTAAATCACGTAGACAGCATACTAATATGTTGGTGCACTCTGACCACGGACCCACCTGTGTCCAGTGTGCGGATCTTTATGGAGGGGATGCTGGGCTCACCCATACCCAGGGCATTGACGGCGATCGCACGGAACTCATAGTCACACCAGGGGTACAGGTTCACTACAGTGGTCATCTCTTCAGTGCCCTGGACAACTGGTGGGGCTGAGAAATGGAGACCGTTAAATATGGGCGGGGTGCATTTCAGCCAGCGATTGTTACATCACAGACAGCTAGAGTTCCCCATTCATACAGCAGTGCTAGTGGGAGGGGACTGGACAGGTGGGTAGTCCACTCACATGTGCTAGCATCCTTCCACTCCTCACGATCTGGAGAGAACTGATCCCTGGTCTGGATGATGTACTGGGTGATGGGACTGTGGTTGTCTGTGCCGCGACTCCATATCAGCCTCACCGTCTTCTCCCGGATGTCTTCTGCTCGCACGCCCCCTGGTGGTCCCGGAGGTCCTGTACCAGACAGTTCAGTACATTACAAAGAAAAACAGGCGCGATGCCACAGGGTGCTGATTATTTTGAAATGCTTTGTACTTAATTGTTGGCAGGTTACACTGTAAGTGGCAGCACATACCAGCTCTTCAATGCTATGCACACATTGGATACGAATTCACAAATGTTCAAGTAGCTGTACCATTCACACTCCAGAGACATGATGAAACTTGTCTACAGCAGCTGGATTTATCAAAACACATTTCTAAAAAGGCCTGAGATTAAAACTTGAGGGTAAGATTACAAATATCATGACTGAACTGACAAGACTTTTAATCCCATAATTGTTTATTCTATGCAATACCAACCTCCTTTTAATGGAGTTTAAAGCACTTGACAAAAAGCCCAGATCAGTATGTGTCAGAATGTTCAGGTCTACATTAGTATGTACATTTCCTGCCAGTATGATTTTTTTTTTAGAAGCTGTGTGCAAAAAAATAAACCTTTATTCCTGCTGCACAAGCCTTAAAAATTGGAACATTTAACAAATGGTGCAGTGCATTCCCTAAACTACTCAAGCTTCTTGTGTTTCACCATCCTAATTCCCAATTCATCCATGTGCACTGGAGCCGTGCTTCAGCGGAAATGCAGTCTGGCCCTGTTTGTGTGGTTTACTGCATTCCTGCCTTTGCTGCACACATGCAATGTGAGGTGTGCATTGCATGCAGCTGCAGGAGCTGTGCTCTTTGTTGAAGGGTGGAGTTCAGGTAATGGCTTTTTAAACAAATTTGAATGTACTGAGTGCAACGATGGATCTAGGTCACTACAACCCAGACAGATAATTCCCACTTAAAGAATACACCCATGTTCATAACCCCTGCTTCAGGTCCAGTTTCTCCAGATTCCTCAGAGACCCCCATCACCAGTAATGTCTGAGTAAGTGAGACCTTAAACAGCAACCGGACCTGACTCGAGGAAAGAACACCACGCAGCATCTCTAACCACTGTGACCAATAGCGACCGGACCTGACTCCAGGAAGAACACCACGCAGCATCTCTAATCACTGTGACCAATAGCGACCGGACCTGACTCCAGGAAGAACACCACGCAGCATCTCTAATCACTGTGACCAATAGCGACCGGACCTGACTCCAGGAAGAACACCACGCAGCATCTCTAATCACTGTGACCAATAGCG
>JAACJT020023050.1:0-26687 GCA_009936485.2 Gymnarchus niloticus | reverse complement strand
ACTGACAGAACAGTTCATCCAAAGTCAATGGCACTGATCCCCACCCAGCTCTACACCTCAGACTATAGCCTAGCTGGGCAGTGAATAACTACCTGAGGTCTCTGTAAGCTAATGTGAACAGCAGCTGGTTAAACTTCATGGAAGTACAGTACATCAAATAGGGGCGTCAAACTGTGCTTGAAACGGCAAGATCACAAGGCTGAGTAGCACCCTGGATGGAACGTCCAGCTAACATTAACAGGAAGTATCATGTGACCAGTGAAAGGTGGGCCAAGCATGATGACCGTGTCCATGTGTACATACAAGTTACCTGTTTACCTGCTCATGATGCTGTTTTGGCCTGGGGGTGCCGTCTGGGCCAGACCCCCTGTTTGTGATGCTGTTTTGGTCTAGGGGTCCCGTCTGGGCCAGACCCCCTGCTCGTGATGCTGTTTTGGCCCGGGGGTGCCGTCTGGGCCAGACCCCCTGCTCGTGATGCTTTTTTGGCCTGGGGGTGCCATCTGGGCCAGACCCCCTGCTCATGATGCTGTTTTGGCCTGGGGATGCCATCTGGGCCAGACCCCCTGCTCGTGATGCTGTTTTGGCCTGGGGATGCCGTCTGGGCCAGACCCCCTGCTCGTGATGCTGTTTTGGCCCGGGGGTGCCGTCTGGGCCAGACCCCCTGCTTGTGATGCTTTTTTGGCCTGGGGGTGCCGTCTGGGCCAGACCCCCTGCTCGTAATGTTTTTTTCTTTGTGTGCCTTCACACACGCCGGTCTACCGGCTCCATTTCCAGCCCAGTGAGTCTGGTCCGATATGCAGCAGACGGGCTTGCTGCCTGGGCTTTGTTACTGACCAACATCACACTGCTTGGCTCAGTAGAGCGTCAAAGTGAATCTGAAGCCTGTCACAGGAAGTACTGACCCGTCTGCCCAGTTCACAGATGAACTTAAATGTTAAGATATTAATGCAATATTACTGACTTATTCTGCTTAAATAACAGATGAGTTCTTTGTGGTGTTCATAAAAGAAAATCAGCCGATATTAACCTGCCAATACAAAATAAAAACTCTGTACAAACTCAAAGCTGTGCTGAGCCTAGGTAAAATATTCTTGCAGCATTGCTAAAGCATTACAGATTTAGACTGAGTTTGTTTTCACAATGACTCTGGAGAGTCTGTGGGCTGAGACTCAACCTCTCACCCGCCGAGCGCAGAAGTGGAGCGGCCATTTTGAAGGGACGTGGCCCTCGTGGGACTGAATTAGGCGAGCTGAGCTTAGTCATCCATTGGTGCAACCTCAGGTCAAAAAGGGATTTCAAAGAATCAAATCCAGCAATTTAGGTCTCTATTCTGATCATTGCTGTGTCCCCTCAGGTAAAAAAAAGTGTGTGTGTGTGCGTGTGATGGGAAGTCACTCTGGTTGTGGTCTGTTTCACCCATTCATCTCAAATGCTCCTAATCTGCTTTTCTGCCATATTTTAAAACAGGTTATTAAAGTGAAAGCAGGAGAAGCAGAATGAGGGTCTGGATCACAGCGGGGGGGTGACATACAGTGGCTGTTATGTCAGTCTGAATGAGCTCTGATCTGCTTGACACGGAACAGAAGAGGCACCCTCCATCAAAGGGTCATGTGACCACGTGGCATACAGGTGATCAGGACGATTCCTGCTTCAGTACACAGAGGGGCTAAATTTTATTTGGGCTCTTGGGGCAGAAGGTGGAATTTCTACCACAGTCTGTGTGTGTGTGTGTGTGTGTGTGTGTGTGTGTGTGTGTGTGTGTGTGTGTGTGTGTGTGTGTGTTCCCTGATTTATTCAGAACCTTCAAGGTAGAGTCAGCCTAAAGCAACAGGAACCAGACAGAGCTGTTTGAACGAGCCGCTGAGCATAAACAACTCAATGACACATGTCTTCCTCTCTTAGGCTCTGCAAACCAGCCTGCAGTCACAGAACAGATTTGTTACAATCACAGTGTGTGACGAGGACTGCGGGGTGAAGCCTGGGCTGGGGCTTAACCTCTGTTTCTCCAAATGGTGCAGTGCACATAAGCTGATCTGGACCAGTAGGATGCGAGAGGACAGCGGCCATCTTGGTACACTCTGTGGCAAATCCCAGACTAAGCTGAAGACTGGGAAGTGGATTAAACTGCACACCATACTGGGGATACAATAGCATGTGAACTGGGCTGGTGGGTAAGACACTGTACGTGTAGGAGCTCTCTAGGGGGTTCGGAACGGGATGGACCGGTATGATTAAAATGAGTTTAGTCAAGCTACTGCATCTAAGGGAAAGTATAGAATATAAAAACAGGTGTAAAATATACCTGCTAGGCAAGACAGCAGCAGCCAGAAGACCAGCACATGTGTGCAAACATCAGAATGGCTGGGACTGCCAATTAGCGTCGGTTCGATTTTTGGACTGAGCGCCGGTGAACTGTTGTAGACCAGCGAGTGAAAGCAGCCATCGGCTGAGTGTTTACGCTGCCCCCCAGAAGAGAGATGGATTGTCAGGGGTTTGTTTAGAAACGAGAAGTGTTCTGGAGAAGTGCGGACTGTCTGGAAAACACAGACGCCGGGTCGTCACCCTGGTCGCGATACCCGCTCCGGAGAGAGACTGCAGAGATGTGCCGTTCGTGACGCTGCGGTGAGGCCCGGTAGAGGAAGGCAAAGCCATCTATACCCTGCTGAGGCCGACCCCTGAGATTCGAGAGCGAAGCGACGAGCAGGTGCCTGGTAATTCTCATTCTTTTCACCCCTGTCTGCTTCTTTTTTTGCCTTTCTTCCAGACGTGGATGTTACTTGTGATTTATTTCTTCAGGAGGCAGTGTCCTGAGGGATGTGTAAGTTAAACTCCAGCCTTGTGCGTCGTTGGCCTTGACGAGGCAGCGCAACTTAATTGCCCCACCCCTCCCCTGGGGTCACTGGGAAGCCCCAGCCTCCTGGTCGTGTGCCTGCTTCGCTGAACGCCGCCGCACGGCCGTTGCCTAATGAGCTGGTTATGACGATAATGGGCTTGATGGGAACCATGCATCCCACGGCTCTCCTCTACCCCTCAACGAAAATCAGCGTCTCAGCGTTTGAGAGCTCCGCAGCGTTCCCTCGGAGGATCGCAGATATGCCATGTGTTTCCACTTAGCGTAGCATTTTGGCACAGATGGATCCGGGCAGATTGCAGTTTTGCACTGCTCCGCATTTACTGGGGTGATGCAGGTTGACTGTTCTGGCGGTTTTTCACAGCGCTAAACGGCGCGGTGTGTTGTCAGATCCTTCACCGTAGTAGATGAAGGCCTGTCGTCTCCTGGGCATGTTATAAAAAGACCCGGTGAACAGGAAAACACCTTCATTCTTAGAAATATTGAACCATAAAAGAGGAAGAGGATGACAGGGGAAGAGGAAACCAGTATTAAGATAGTCATCACGACCATGAACACTGGGGAGCCTAAAGACCTGGACAGAAGATAGTTCTTTCAATATGTTCACCGGGAATCCTTATGATGGCGAAGATGATGATGACAGTGGTGGATCAGGACATTGACCCTGAGTTTCTCATACCATCATGGCTGCAGCACCTGAATTCATCTTTTATTGCTCAACTCAAGACACATGTATATCAATTTGCCAATGGCCTATTTCATTTAGTATATTCGACTGTTTCAGATTTATTAAAAATACTTGCATGTCTTGCCTCCATCAGTGCGTGGCTGTGTTTTTCTCCACTCTCATTGCGTGTCGGCCGTTGGGTCCTGGATGACTGTAAAACGTTTAGCTTTTTCAATAGCGGTCAGCCCAAACAGGGTCACAGTGACCCAGAAACGGTTCTGGGAAAATCAGTCAGCCGTTTTCGCACCGTAAAGGCAGTTTAGAGTCACCTACATCCGTCTTCCAATCACTTATCCTACCGGGGGGTCTGGAGCCTCGCCCAAGCAGCACAGACCTCATGGGGTACACCTTGGAAAGGATACCAGTCAACCACAGACACACCTACACATACAGACCACAGACAATTCAGAGACACCAATCAGCCTGTATGGCTGTGGACTGCAGCAGGACACTGGAGAACCCGGAGAGAACCTGTACACTATGGGGGTTGCCGGGGTGGAGGCTTACAAACTCCACACACCGCAGAGATGTGAGAGACAAGGGCCTCCCACTGAGATACCGCAGACTTTATCGTCCTAAAGGTGGTTAATAATCACGTGAACTCAGCACGTCGAGGAGTGGTGGCAGATTCAGGCCCGGTGCTGTGGAGGCATGGAGGACCGAGGTCACGGCATTCCAGTTCCTTTCAGTTTGCTACCGTTCCTTCAAGGTGTTCCTCATTCCATCTGAAGTATGGTAGTGTTAGTATGAGGGCAGTATAGCACTGCACCCTGTAAGTACATGGATTCAGTTGATTCAATACTCATACCCACGTTCATCTGCCCTTATACAGGTACCTTCATTGCGTTTTCAGCTTCCTGTTTACGTTAAAATCGTGCCCTACTGGTTATGGCCGTGCTATTAAAATGACGGGTCAGCGACAAAGCGGGACTTAAGGCTTCACCGCTGTCCACAGTTGCAGACGACTCTGCACTGGCCTCCTGACTGACCACAGAGGCTAACGCTAATGAGATGCTAAGTGGCGAGCTGTGTAGATGACTCGTTTATTTTCAGCGAGCTTGACTTTTGGAATGAGGCCCAGATCTGCACCCCCGAATTTGGGGACGTTTTCATCCTGCTCAGTCTACATCGGACATGGCAAAGATCTGGCCTGCTTGCAGTTCATAATATAGCTATATTTAATCGATTGACTTTCTAGCCCATAAGATAGGTAATTCTTTTAGAAATAAGCCAATGGATACTCTGCTCAAGGCAATTACAACTGAGTGGGATTTAACCCAAAAGCCTTCTGGTTAAAATCTACTTGCTTCACCACTACATCCCACAAGGAAGGAGCCTGTTAAATGTGAACACTAACCTTTCACAATGGCCACAGCTGGTTTTCTTGCCTGATGTTCTTGATTTCTAACCACCCACTTCACAGACTTTACTAGTTCTTACCCAACGGAGAGAGAAAGATGGAAATGTTTGTCGACTGACAGGGGACCCACCGTAATTCATGGAGGAATTCGATTTCCTTCCATAAGAAATTCACTGAGCAACTGGAAGATAATGCTGTTTTGTGTGAACCCACCAAAAACTCGAAAAAAAATGATAGTCTCCGCTGTTTTTAATAATGTGAGCTGTGTTTTTATAAGTATTTTTTATATTCTTGTTTTCTAACGTGATTCATGCGTGAGGAGCTCAGTGCCGAATCTACATTTTAGAGGGATTGCATGAGTGGAATTTAACCGCTCTGGGGTGAAGTTAATGGTGTTTATTCTTCTTCATTTTAACCAACTTCATTTTTCATTATGTAACACCTATACAGAGTATAATGTCCCCTACCATGCAATTTATACCAGACTGTGAAGAGTGCATTACTTTGCACTCCTCATGTTACTTGTTTGAAGACAGAACCGGAGCCTACATGCATAAAATATTCATTTTATTCTGCTCTCATGAGTTTTTCAGGACAAATGATTCACTGTCTTGTGCTGGTCACTGAGGGCAGCCAAACCGCGTTGATTGAACACGCGTGGGGGGCTTCCATTGTCCCTCCTGTCCACCTGTTCCCCTGGAGGCCATTGAGACCTCCATGCCGCTTGCACAAATCCTCCAAACTTGCCTCCTTGACTTAGAGTGTTCCCGGAGCGGTCCTCTGATTGGTGGAAAAGGTTGGGTGGTTGAGGGGGCTGGCGGTGGTGGGTGGCAGAGGTCCATGGCTTCAGTGAATCCCACGCTGGGAACTTTGTTATTCAGAACACATGGCCGCGTGTGGCTTGGGGGAACCTAGTAATGGGCCAGAAATTTGGTAACGAGAGAAAAGGCTGAGGACAAGAAGGAACGAGGGGATGTCAATCTCTCGCTCCAACGTGGCCGCTTGTGGTCCACGAAAGAGGTGCCACCATCATCTTCAACTCCTCGTGAAGCCTATCAGAGCCACCTCAGACTGAACTGATCAAAACACACTGTACATGACAAAACATCAACATGAACATGGGTAAACATAACTGAACGTCATCAAGGGATACATGACCAAAAGTGAACATCAACATAGTAAACACATAAACCCATAAAGACGTGATCAATCAGTACATACAAGAGTCTAAATATGAACAACAGTCGACAATTGCTCAGGACACCGCAATCCTCGGTGTGTGAACAGTTGTTCAGACTTCTTGTGCTCAGTTATGTTCATTTTTTCACCTGGGCTGTCCCCCCACCCTCCTGATGAACTTCCACAAAGGGGGCCACAGGACTAGTGAAGTTCTGACTTACAACGTAAATGATATGGCCAGAGTCCGTGTGCTCGTGGGCTTCCAGGGGAAAGCTGTTGAACCACTGGTCCAGCGTGCTCATGCCTCACTTTCACAACTGCTCTCTGGAGAGGGCCCACTACCGTTGTTTTTGGCTTTGTCACCCAACGAGGAGCAATACGAGATTCTTGGGGAGAGACGGGGCACAGAAATGAACACTGGTCGCCCACGGCAACCAGAAACACCATCTTTTTGTCTGCCTGGTTGGCTGCCGTCTGGATTTTCTGTACGTTCATCACTGCATAGCTCATTTCTGCCAGCTCCTTGTTTATGTTGTAAATCAAGATCGAGCCCCTTGGCCTTAGAGGAGACCGGCTAAGCCGTTTATTTCATGGGCTCATTCTGAACATTTCAGGGACCTTCTGACGTCATGTCTCTGGCTGTAGAGTTTTCCCCTCTGCCCAGGGACTTTTCCAACTAAATTTAACTTTCCGTGTTGCTCCACCTTAATTCCCCTGCTGAGGCCCATGTTTTCTGTTACCTCCATCACTCCTTGGCCCAAAATCCAGAGAAAAGTCCCAGAGTGCAGTGAATCAGGTCTGGGATGTGACCGGCAGCTGAAACCTTCGTATTTTACGGTAAAAAAAAATCCATCCATTTTCAGCCACGCCCACCCTCACACAAAGACATGGTAACCAGAAAGCGTATATGCTGACTGTTCTGAAGGTGTACCACATAAAGAGATACTGACAGAAAAGCAGGCAGGAAAGACAAACAAACACTGAGATGTTGACTTCATACAAATCTGGCCAGTCTCGGACCCTTGCCCTTGTTTATTGTGAAATCAGCGTTCCGCCTGGTGGTGGGTCTCTTCCAGACACATCGGCAGGGCCCCGTCCTCCTGACATCTCAGGTGCATTGGTCTCTGACAGGGGCCTCAGCTTGCTTCTGCAAAACTACGGGCTGAAGACCTGAAGGCGATTGGCTGACAGCGAAAGGCACTTCAGCGTTCAGCGTAACTTATGAGGGAACAGCCACGTCGGTGGCTGTGCCTGTGGTCAGTCTGACACGGCACAAAAAAGTGGGGCTGAAACTATGAAAAAGAAAACAGTCGACCCACCAGAGACCTGAGATATCCTCTTGGTCCAGACCAGTCCTGCCAGATTGGTACAGGGCAGACATTTAATCTGAGAGCTGCCGAAATTGTGTTTTTCCCTGCAAAGTGGCTTTCTAAGAATGCAGTGATCCCATACCTTCCTGAGCGACCGTGGGCACCCCGTCAAGAAGGAACTCTTTGGCTTTATGTTCTGTGTGTGTGTGTGTGTGTGTGTGTGTGTGTGTGTCTCAGGGCACGTTTCGGCTTGTATGTTTGTGTGGATTCCTCATCCCCTTAAGCAACGTACTTAATCTTGATGGCTTCATAAATTTACCGACGTGTCTGACATTAAAGTTGCACAACATGTTTTGGATAAAAGCTTCTGCCGCTAAAAGACGGGATGTTCTGCCATGTAACTGATCAAGGTTCCTGGGTGGTTGAGCAAAGGTCCTGAAAGATATCGATATCTACAGCTCATCCGCAGTGTAGCTCATTAGGTTAGGGATTAATAATATTGAGTAAGGCCTTTAACCCCAACTGCTCCAGGCTGACCATGCCCTCTGAGCCCAAGCTCTCCTCACTTGTAAGTCTCTTTGGACAAATGTATCTGCTAAATAAACGTAATCAGAGGGCTTAATGCCTGCCATCTTACAAGTTCGGTGGCTCCTTACCAACGAGCACTGTCCGTTATCCTCCATTGAAGCACTATCTTGAAACTGGCACGGAAATGATGGAGAAAGAAACGTTGGGAGGGATTTTGGATAGAGACTGGGAAGTCAGAAGTGCTCTTTATCAGAGGCAGGTTGGCGGCTTCATGATCCATCGTCGCACTACGCTTCTGAGGATTTCAGCGGTGGTTATGCAAGGGTGTCGGGGCAAGGGGCCATGTTGCCATTGTGCTAGAGACCACAGACAGGGGGGAGAGAGATGATGGGGGCAAAACCCCCGAGTGGCTGAGAGCACGAGTCCTGAAGACTACGAGGGTTCGAAGAGACATGTGTGTGGCAAGCCTCACCCCTCCTGGCTTTATAAACCAACATGACTCAACGAGATACCTACCCTGCTGCTCTGGCAGGTATGTGATTGTTTTGCAGTTTCCACCCCCAGGCTCTTTGTTCCATTGAAAAAGGACTCGTGAAAAGAACAAGGCATGAGCACGCAATGCCTCACAAAACGTAAAGCTTCTCCGATAGGGTTAATGCTCAACTCCGATTTCTCTCCCCATACGTCCCACGCTCCATGTCATGTTCCACACCGCCAGAGCTTGGTCCTCCTCAAGCCAAGGGTCACCGTCAGCACTCTGGAATGCGGAGCGGGGCGCCTGACACATGATATCGGAAAGCTATCACACGGCCTTCCAAAGTGAGGTGGTTACAGCCTAACCTAATTAAATCTCATTCTCGTCTGGTTTTTCTCTGCCTCCTAATTGGAACCAGGCACCAGCAACCTCACGATGTTCTGTTACGCTGGGATTGATCTAGATCGGGCCTGGTGGTCGGCCTCTGGTACGACACAGTCATGTGACTGGATATCATTACAACACGATTCTCTGATTGTACGTATGTAACGTGCGGAATATTCCATATACAAATTTATACTCCAGTAATGTGCATCGTTAGAACATACCATTTACAGTTACCTGTGTCGTGTACAGATCACAGATCATCTCCCACTCCAAAGTTGCAGCTAATCTTTGCGGAGGATTTGAACATCGACATCTTCATGATGTCACAGATTCAAGAATTCCTCTTCAGTTAAGGGGAAACGTGCTTCTCATTTGTACAGAACATTGGGTTAAGCCAATTTCTAACTGAAAACGTGGACTCCAACATGGTGATACATGCTAGATAGATAGATACTTTATTGATCCTGAAGGAAATTTAGGAGAGAGCTGTAGAGAGAGCTGCTTGCAGTTTGTTCTAAAGTCACGACAGCCTTTGTAGTGTTTATAAGCTATTTGACTCCATTCTGATTTCCACAGACATGTCTTTGGTTTCGCCTGTCAGTAGTGATTTAGTGTTAATGTACAGAACGAAGCCACGGGCTGATTTGTTTTCAGTACCTGAACGCATGATTCAGGATCTCGTCAGTAAATACCGTTTGTGACCGTTGCCAGGTTCCACTACCACGATGAAACCTTAAAGAACGATGTCTGTTAAAGAACAACGGTATGCTGTAAATATCTGGACGTGGGTTCAGTGTGCTAGAACTCTGTGAGAGAGAAAGTGGGTGGTTGCAAGTGGGAAGGGACTAAAGGTGAGGTGAGGGCAAGGCTACTCTAAGCCAAAGCATGGTTATGAGATGGTACAAGGTGGGCACAGTGGTCCTGCAGTCCCTGTCAGTGCTTTTCAAACCGCCTCCTCGCATGGCCAGAACGCGGGTGGTGTACATCTGAGGTGCAGTCACCCCTGTGTCGTTTCACAGTGAACAAAGCCGCCTTGTTCTGAGGAGCCAGGAGGAGGAGCCAGCAGAGGGCGCTGTCTCAGAGCTACCTTGTGAGGTGCTGCGTTCTGCCTCCAGACCTGCCAGCCATCGCTTGTACAGAGTTCAGCACATATGGCAACGACGGGTCTCGTTTCCAAGCCCAAAATGTTACACCATTGCACCCTCCTTCTGCTAAACTGCCTTGCTTCAGGGATGCAACTTTTTCCCATAATGCACCATGGTGCTTATGTTAATGAAGCAAACCATCTCTATAGCTCTCTCTCTGTCCCTCTATCACTCTTACTTCCCTGTTCCTCCTGTTCTCCAGGTAGCAGCTTGGATATCAGAAGTCCGTTTTTCTCCATGGATAGAAAACATACACTGTAAAGCTCATCCTGCTCTTCACCTCATGATCATTTGGTTCTTGTCAAACCCAAAATCCCTGGATCCAGCTCCACTCCTCCCACACCCACACACTCACTGCCTCCGGAATGAGATCCACATATTGTGCAGTCATCAGGACCACATGCTGTGCTGGACTCTGCAGAATTCTGTTTTTTTCATCACCTTCTAGCTTCAAGCCCTTCATCATTCCGTACCTCTGCTTTTTATCATTCTATAACTGCGGACTTCCTGACGTGTTGATCCCCCAACAGCTGCCACAACTCGTCTCCAGATGAGTACCAGGAAGTCCACAAAGTCACAGGTTCAGGCCCCTCCCACCGTTGCCCCATATCCAGGCCCACAGGCATCATTCTACAGTGGAAAAATGCATAGTTGTTTTTTTCATGTATTTTTCCTGTTTAAACTGCAAATTACATTCATGTGTGTGATGTAGCTGTTTACTAGAGAACCCCGTAAATTTTTCCTGTCCCTTCCACATTACAATTGATTACAGCCGGGACTGTGTGCAGGTATGTGACCCCAGATTAGGAGAACCCTGGTATTCACCCTCATGTGCAGGTACGTAACCACCGATTAGAAGAACCCTGGTATTCACCCTCGCGTGCAGGTATGTGACCTCAGATTAGGAGAACCCTGGTATTCACCCTCGTGTGCAGGTATGTGACCCCAGATAAGGAGAACCCTGGTATTCACCCTCGTGTGCAGGGACATGACCTCAGATTAGAAGAGCCCTACCATTCATCCCTGTGTGTAGCTATGTACTGCCAGATAAGGAGAAACCTAGTAATTCAGGAGTCTAATTAGTCTTCCTGTCCCTTCAGGGTGCATTCATATTTTGATAGTGTTCGTGTCCAGTGAAAGTGTAAGGGTCAAGCGGCAGTGGACCCTCCCCTTTGAAGGAATCATGGTTGCTTCCGGCTGCGTTATGGTGATGGCTGCCCTCCAGCTCTGCATACGTGTGGTTTGTCTGTAATCTGCGTGTCCACCTGGGTTTTCACCGGTTTTCCTCACACGGCCATGTGAGCTGGTGTCTCTAAATGGCTTTTCAGCTATATGGTAATAGGACACTTTTCACAGCACTCTTAGATCTCCCAGATGGGGGGTTTGAAAACCACCTCCAGCTTTCCATATGCGGTTTGCTTGTGTTCACATGGGCTAAGTTAGTACTCCCACTCTCATAACCATGTAATTTGGAGAAGCGGAGTCAGTAAATTGCTCAAAGCGTGTGATTGTGTGGGTGAGTATCTACTCCGTAATGATCTGCCATTCCAGTTAGGCTGTCCCCTGTCTTGATGAGGGCGGGGTCCAGGCTCAACCTTAACCTTTTCATGCATGAATTATGACTGACTGAGACAGGATTTTTAAAAATTCTTTTTTCATTCTTCTTTCAAGATAAAGAAATAATCTGAGGTCATTTAACTTTTTTTTTTTAAGAAAAACATGCATGTGCTGTAGTGCCTGTACTTGGGAACTTCACTACAAGTAAAAACAGATCAAATACCTCATAAGTCTGACGGTGAATTGCAATTCAAACCTTCGCTTCATTTGGGGCAACGTTCCCTGAAGAGGATTCCATGCAACTTGTGACTTGAAAATGATCCATATCTGAGATAATGGGACTTAAACAGCTGATTACTATAGGAAGCACCACATATGAAAGGGTTAAATTGGAGATAGATGTATATAGCGATGATGAATGTATCTTTCGTGTTCCAGGGAACTGTAGTTCTAGGTACTGTAGTTTCTGGGGCTGTAGTTCTAGATACTGTAGTTTCTGGGGCTGTAGTTCTAGGTACTGTAGTTTCTGGGGCTGTAGTTCTAGATACTGTAGTTTCTGGGGCTGTAGTTCTAGATACTGTGTTGGTAGACATTTTAATACCAGGAAGTAATCAGCATGGCCAAGACAATTCATCAGAAAACTGAAGATGAACTCGTGAAAAATGTGACTGGTCTGTTTTTTTTTAAATAACAAATGTGTTTGTGGCCATAAAAACCGAAATATTTCCTTGCTCTGATAAAGTCTCATACTTGAATTGAAGAAGTCTCGCAGTTATTGCATCATCAGTCAGCGTCCCGAGTTGTTTTACGAACACTAACATAAGGTGAGATACCCTCTTCTGCCAGAAGAGCTGAAATTCGCCAGGTTACAGCTGAAGTCCGGCTGTAACACCGACTGCAGACATTAATGCGAACAGAACAATGCGACTCGCGATGGGGAGATGGACTCTGTGTAGGGGAGTGGAAATGAGTTTAACACAATTGACACCTGGAGTCCATCAAGCCGTGTTCATTCAGAGCTGCTCGGAAACAAAACAGTAGGACACAGAGAGAAGCGTTACGGAGCCCCGTGTTTGTCAATGAAGGAGTTTGTGAGAAAATGTTTTAAAAGAAATTCTGGAAGGAAAAACTCAACCCCCCCACCCTACTGCTGCTGATCCTAATCGTTATTTAATATTGTGTCTAATTTCCCTGAGATTTTACAGGTATGCAAGAGTCTGTCATGTTTATTTTGGACCATTGTGGGGGACGGCATGTGTGAGAGTGTATATTCAGGTCACCACAGAGGTCTCTTATCGGTGGTCCTTCATCGTCTCCGTGTCCAGCCCTTAGTGACGGTGGGCTATTTCCCCAAATAGACTCTGAGCTCCAGGCTCATAAATCTGCCAGTGGTGGAAAGAAAAAAAGCGTTAACTGTATGCAGATTGATAGCTTGATGCTTTTGTTCCGAGATTTTTTTCTGGTTGTGTCTCCCCAAGGAATCAGCTTCTGATTTGTGGCCCGAGAAGACGGATCGTGTTGTGTGCTAAACTCCTCAAAAGCTGACCATCGCCGTGAACATCTACTGGAAACAGGACGTTTTTCATTGGCTAATTTTTATCCCTTTTTTTAACAAAAGCATCGATTTTCCATACAAATAAGTATGTACTGAAAACGCAAGACAAGTGAGAAAGGCAGAATTTCCATAAATAAGAAGAAAATTAAATCATAGTCAATTATTTTCAGTCCCCTGTGTTGCAAGAAGCTATCGATTCCAGTTCAGGTTTTAGGTTCTGCTGCAAACCAGTTGTCTTGAAGAGGGCAGTAATGGCCGGCCAGCAAACAGCGTGACGTTTCGGGCCAAAAATAAAGCAACCTCCCTCCAAAATACCAATCAGAGCTTTGTGAATAAAGGCCTGACCACCAGTATCGCTGACAGGATCTGTTCCACTCAGTGAAATGTCCACTTTTTCGGGGGCCAGTCAGATGATACCTCTACAGAACACTGAAAATGCTGCCCCCCTCAGGTTTTGTCACGCATTACCCTATTTAAGGAGGGTTTTTTAAGCGCTTCCCTAGGCCGAGAAAGGTGCAACGGGAGCTCATTGGGCAAGCTCCACAGGCGGGATCCACAGGCGGGATCCTGTCAACAAGCATGGAGCTTTCAGACCTTGGCTGCTTGACGCACACGTCACGGGCTGTGTGAAGGCCTATGCCATCGATTCTCTTGCGGTCAAAGGCATAGTGTGGTGTTGAGGTCCTAAAGAACTGGACATTAAACCACAGGAAGGATACTGCTGTTGTACCCTAGGACAAGGCAGAAATCCAGCTGTCTAACAGGGGTGTTCTGTAAATAGCTCTCGGTAACAAGGTCTGCCGAGCAGATAGCTGATCGATTATATGCTGATTATTTTTTTAATTGATTACCACAAACACATGATGGACGTGCTCTGAATCCCAAAATGTCACGTTGTGCCAACTGTGAAATAATGACTGTATTGAAACACCAGAGGTACTCTTTAAGTTTAGCCTGTTTAAAATTAATAGTACCAGTAACGTGGCTTTTAAGAGATATTTTCCTTCCATGTCCTACCTAGACGAGTGTGTGTGCTTTCTTGAATGTCTACTTGCGAGTGTGTGCCAGATGTATTTATCCCAGCATCCTCCACCAAATCCAAGTCTGGCTCTCCAGACAGGAAGTGCGCTGGGCCTGAACTTCTCACAGTCTGCTTGGCTGCCGTATAACTAAAGTTCGCCTGGGATATCGGCAGAAGAATCTGTGGAGAATTTTATAAATTCAAAGGACCCAATGAGACTTGAAGGTTCAAGGTACATGCACAAAATCGGCCATGTCAACATCAAACAAGTACTGGAAAGAGTCTGTACCGCGATTCTCCTGTAGCTTTCTGAAAATAATTACAACAGTTCTTCAAAAACTGATTTAGGAATTAAAAAAGATGCAGCATTGCAGGTAAAATCGATGCTAATTGAACTGAAGCTTCCAAAGAGCGATGTCCTCATGTTCGAAGCTGATAGACAGCGACTCATGGGCTGGTTTTTGACCAATGGCAACAGAAAGGTAAACTCGGCCTTTCGGGGATCGTGCGAGACGTCGGCCTCCAGCCCTCATTAGGCTCCTCCGAATTTCCTGGCCGTGCCCCCTTCTCCTCACAGGCCAGTCCCAGCATCAAGGAGTTTGCCCCAGGGGCAAGGGGCATGCCCCACTTCAGAGTGAGCCTCTCGAGTGCAGCCGGCAGGAGCAGCCCGCAGCGGGGAGAAGCACTATTGCTCACTTTAAGCCCCCCCTTCCCAGTGACCTTTGACCCCTGTCAAAGGCAAGTGCAGGTCTGGGCACGTTTCCCAAAACAATGTGCCAACCCATTCTAGTCCAGCATCTGATTGCAAAAATTCGAGTTTATAAATGAAAAGCGTTACAAAAATATAAGCCAGACAAAGGCACTTCAAAAATGCACTTTAAGAGCTGTGAAAAACAGCTATTTGGTACCTTTGAGTTTGATTGTATGCCTTTTGGATTTTCAATCATTAACTGGCTGTCTGTCTTCCCTTTAATCTCAGTTGTCATACCGTCCCCTAAGCAGAGGGGAGAAGGTGGAAGACAAGAGCCCCACCTGGAGGAAGGAGGACTGACTGAGGTGTCAGAGGTCAGAAATACGAAGCCTTCATGGTGGTCGTGTTGTTGTTGCCCGGGTACTGTCCCTGTGAAAAGGGACCTTCATAATCCTTTCTGCTCTGGCCAGCCGAAGTCATATTCTCTCCCTGCTTCTGCAGCAGCTCTCCGTTGTCTACACAGGGCTTGACCCCTCCCAGCTCCAGCGGAAGAGACTCACCTAAGTCAGGGTCCACGTGACCCTTACCCCTTCTCCGTTGCAAGTGACAAAGGGCGCCAGCGACGACTGCCACCAGCAGTACAACGACTACAGCGGCCAGCGTTGCACCGAGCACCGTGGTCAAATGACCTTTCTCCACCTGCTGTTCGGAGAGCACAGACTGCGGGACACTGCTGGTGCAGGCCTCCGTGCAGGATCTGCTGTCCCCTTGGCTGGGCTCGCCGTGGGGGCTGACGCATATGGAGTAGGTGGAGTTTGGCCTCAGCCCACGAAGGGTGTACTTGGCGAAGGAGGTGGGGAAGTTCAGCTGGACGGGCCGCCGGTCAGGCCCAGAGAGATTGCGGTAGGTGATACGCACGCCTCGCATGTGAGGCCGTGCTGCCACGTAGCGCTGGACGTCCAGCTGGATGGTGGTGGCGGTCACCTCCCGTGGGACCAGGTCAGGCTCGATGGTGGCTGCTGTCACCGTAGCCACTTCCACGGCAGGTGCAGCCTCCTCGTTCTCACAGCAGGGCACAAGGGCTCCTTTTGAGCACTCGCACCTGACACTTGACTGCTGCTCCACCCTACAGGGGCCCCCGTTTGAGCAGGGAGGCCCCTCGGTAGCACTTACTACGGCACTGCTTGCTAAGGCCTCAGCTGAGGATGGGGAACTGTCCGTTTCTGTGGAGGGGCCATCGGTGGGATAAATGAGGGGCGTGGCAGGCGTTGTCACTGGCCGAGAGGTAGGGGTTGGGACCTCGGAGGTGGTGCTAGTAGTGGAGATGGCAGCAGTGGTGACCGGACAGCCGAAATCTCCATGCTCCAGTTGGCTTAGCTCCTTGCCCGCGTTGCGAGGTGGGAAGTGACATCGCGTCTCCTCTGGGTGTTTCAAGTTCACCCCCTGGGCTTGCAGCCATTCTGGAAACCAGGACAGGCTGCACACACAGTTGAAAGGGTTCTCAGCTGCAGTCAGCTGTACCAGTTGGGGGAATAACTTTGCGAAGCCCTCAGGTAAACCTTGTAGCTTTACGTCCCTGATGTCCAGCTCCTTCAGGACACTTAACTCTTGGAGGTCCTGCCTTCGCAGCTGAGCCAGGGGGTTAGATGCGAGGCTGAGTCGGGTCAAATCTCGGGCCACACTCACAGCCTGGGGCACTGTGCTCAGGTGGTTTTTGGACAAGTCCAATTCGCGCAAGTTAGCCAGGCCTCTAAGAAAATCCTTGTCCAGACTGCTGAGACCCATCCCGGCCAGATTCAGAGACTCCAGGTGTGGCATGCTGAGGTCACTGGACCCCAGTGGGATGCGGTTGAAGCTGAGGTCCAGCAAGAGAAGCTTGGGCAGGCGCAGGTCGGGCAGTGAGGTCAGCAAGTTCTCCTGTAACTTCAGCTCCAGCAACTGGGGTAGGCCCTGGAATGCTACGGGGTGGATGCTCTGAATGCGATTGCCATAGAGGTATAGCCGCTCCAGCAGGACTAGCCCTGAGAAACAGTCTTGGGAGATGCGTTTTATCTGGTTGGAGGACAGATCCAGGTTTCGCAGGGTGGCCAGCGGCGCAAAGGCTCGATCTGGCAGGGCAGAGAGTTTGTTCTGGCTCAGGTCTAACATCGCTAGTTGGGTGAGTCCAGAAAAGTCCTCTGGGCTCAGAGCTTTGATGCCATTCCTGAAGAGGTAGAGTTCCTTGGTAGTGGTAGGCAGGTCCCGAGGCACGTAGGAGGACTGACGCTGGGTGCAGAAAATTGAGCCAGAGCAGTAGCAACCTTCTGGACACTTGCCACTGAGCGCAGGTGAGAATTGCGTGAGAAGCAGGACAAGAAGGAGAGGCAAGTGGCCAAAGCAGGACAGGGTCTCCATAATGGATTTGAGACCAGAACCTGTAGGCAATGAAAAAAGAAAAATGTCAGCAATAATCTTGATTAATGTTTAGGAAACCATGGGTCTTAGGAGACCCTAATCCTTGATTTACTCCCTCCGCAGTTAACTCCACATTTCATAAACTGATTTTGGCAGCAATCTTCTGTTGTAGCAACACATTTAGGCTTGAAGTACAAATGACGAGCATGATGCGAAATTCTTTGCTAGGAATAGAAGATCTGGTGCACTACAAAGGACCAGAATCTTTGAAAACGTGATGGGTGAGAGAGAAACACAGCGGCCAGCAATGAGATGGATAAACTCAGACATCACGTCATAACCATGAACGTGCCGTTGGGAACCCTAAAGACCAGAGGTTCAGGAGAATCCCTGTCTCTTTAGGTGAACAGCAGAAAAACACTGAAATCAGTTAATCATAAGCAACTCTTGCAATATGTGATATTATAATGAAAATTAATCTAACTTTATTATTATTGTTTTTATTAATATTGCTCTCTTTCTTACAATGAAAAGAATTACATTTAAAATGGAATTATCTCTTATTCTCACTGTGTTGTTTCCAGTTATTTATCTTCTTCCAAGCCAGGAAGTCCCCAGAGATCCTCAGAAACAAGCAGAAAGAGTTACGCGAGAGTGACGAAAAGAAAGGCATTGTTGAAAGACATCCATCTGCAATCCTGGAGTCTGCCAAAAGGCGTCTGGGAAGGGCAACACTGCTTATCACGGTGAGAACGGCATCCCCGTGGTGAAGCATGGTGCTGGTAGCATCATGTTGTGGGGAAGCTTTTCATTGGCAGGGACTGGGAAACTCATCAGGACTGAGAGAAAAATGTATGGAGCCAAATCCAGGGCTATCCTACAGGAAAACCTGTTTCGATCTGCAACAGACCTGAGATTGGGGTGGAGGTTCTCCTTCCATCAGGGCAATTACCAAAAGCACACAGGCACAGCTACAGTGGAGTGGTTTAATACCAAAAACCTGAATGTCTCAGAACGACCCACTCAAGGGCCAGACTTCAACTTCGTGGAGAATCTGAGAACGCTCGCAATGCCAAATTCATCAGGGCCGTACTTCCAATTAGGCTGCACGGGTTTTAGGGAGTGGAGGAGTGAAGAAAGTCTCCCAGCGGCAACAGCGTCGAGACAAACAGATAAAATTGTACATAACAGGCATACTACTTGTCGTATTGCTGAAGATCGTGGACCAGGAGGTTATAGGTTCACATCTGAAAATAAGAGTCAGCAAGGCAAGGAAGTGAAAGACGACCAAGGTGTCTGAGCCTGCGGCCACCTTGAGGCATTCTCACACCCCAGCTAGCCCTTTCTAAGTGGTAGATTAACAGATGAATTAACCGTGATTTAGACAGGTTCTTCACCACTCGCGCGGCCCACACAATGTGAAAGCCCTGGCACCAGGCTTGAAGCCACCCCGCCAGATCCGTCAGACGGGTCTGTCAGGTATCCGAGCGCTTCACTTCAGCGGAGTTTCCACATCTCCTTTGTTGTGTTACTGCTGCTGTTTAAATACATGATGACTCATCAGGTCCTTTGATCTTAGGGCCCGTGGGTCTCAGTACATGCTGTGTGCACACTCCACATGGGCGTGCTCCCATTTTGCCTGTCCGGTTAGATTTTTTTCCTAAATGTGGATGAGTTGCTATGAGTAACTGGAAGCAGATGTAACCTAGATCATTTTAGCTGAATCTGAGCCAATGCACAGATGACTCTATCTTCAGAAATACTAGTTTTCGTTGCTAAGGGACACCAGAGATTATGGATCTTGTGTTAGATCACGTGCGATTAAGGTGTCTAAGTGACAGACTATGACATTTACTACTGCAGGGACACGGGCGGACGCAAGTACCACGGACAGAAGAGACACCATTCAGGGGAAATGTCACGACTCATGGACCGTGAGAACCGCAGGAGACTGTTCTAGAAAGGAGTTTTCTGGATCTCCCTGTTCTCCACTTCACTGGACCCCCTAGCTGCAAGACAGAGTAGGCCCCCTTTTACTCATGTGAACGGTCATGCATATGCTCCTGTCCACACCTTCTATACCACGGCAAAAGTCTATTACCCAGAATACAGTGGGGCAGTGTCTCCTCATTACATTTGCATAGATTGAAGGAGAGATGGTGACACTCGAGGAACTGGGAAAACATTGAGCCCAACACCCCTTCCCAATGACCCCATCTGAGGGACACATTTGCACTCCCTTTGTTGTGGGGGGAGTCCGGTTCCATTCGTACAAACATTCCTTCTGGTACGACCACAAGGTGACCGCAAAAGAAGCACATGGACCACATCCAAGGGCTCCGCTGCGAGTGTCATTTTATCTCTTTGTTTTGTCAGTGGTTTTTATAGTTGTCCCTTTTCCGTCGTTTCTCCGAAATTTGTCGAACACAATCCGTTTGCTGACAGAATTGAGGAGATTTGGGAAAGGAACACTTTATGTCAGATTTACTGCTGGTGGAGAGGCATTTACGAGAAAGCTCTGTATATTTAAGAACCTGCGGTTTAGGACTTAAAAGAGGGCACCGTAATTTGTCACCTTCTACAGGGCAGGGGGGCAGCGTGTTGCACTGCTTGGCTTTCAGTTGATTTTTGAATGGAAGTTGGCTTCTAATTTTCTAATACTGTAATTTAATTTTCTAATTTTGCAGAACGCTACCATGGTCGCACGTCAAACTTCCACTGGCGGTGAGATCTGGTCACATGGTTAGCAGTGAACCCTGCACCCTCTTCCAACACAGTGCCAAAGTTGAGGAAGCAGAACAACAAAGGATGAAAGATTTTGTTGTGCTTTTGTTTGACGCAGATGACTGTTTGTTGCAGCAATCAGACACATGTTTGACAGCTGTGTTCCTCCTTGCATTCAAACCGGAGACTGCAGTGTGGGTTATACCGGGTTCCACTTCCATGATGGATTACTAACTGCTGTTTGGACACATAAAGAGCCCCCCTGTCTGCTTTAGGTGGCTAGTAATTTGCCCGTCAAGCCCTTCAAGCGGCCAGATGAATGATCCTGGGGGCAAAATCCAAACTCCATACTGCTGCATCCCTGTCACAGGCAGGGCCATGGGCAAGCATGGGCAGGCCCCCATAAACAGCAGGATGAACCAAGAATGTCAAAGAAAGTTCCATGAGGCCAGGTCCACGTGCATGGAGGGCCCCACTTTAGTGTACGCCATATTGCTGAAGGGAGCTGTCACTAAAATGTCGAGACAGACCCTCCTCTTCATCGAAATCAGGGCTCTCTATAGAGGAACTGTGTCAGAATTGAACAGGTGACCACAGATACCTGTACACACATACACCACGCACACACGAGGGACTGCCTGTTGACTCTCCCTCTGGTGTCATTCTTAAAAAATAGTTTGGCAATCATTTTAGTAACTATCAGCAAAAACAGTTAATTACAAAGAAGGGAAATCAGGCAAATGTATTTGCATGCACAGACTCTGGGAGATGAAGAGGATGGACGGGTCTGACTGTGTCAGGGTGGTGTCGATACAGGTGGATCAACAGGGACATTAACGACCAGCTTCCCCGCTAATTAACCCAGTAGGTTTATCCACAGAGGACAAAGGACTAGACTAGTGGCAAGTACGTTCAGTTCCCAGAAAGGGAATTGCTGTTGCACCCTGGGGAGAGTACATTCAGTTATTACAGTAATTAGCATTCACAACAGCTGATTAAGACATGTATAATTCATTGTATGAAAGCCGTCAGACAACTGGTCTACGGTTATGAGGCTGTTCTGAATTCAGGTCAGAGATCATTTTAATGAAGCCAGTTATGTGAGGCTGTTCTGAATTCACATCAGAGATCATTTTAATGAAGCCAGTTATGTGAGGCTGTTCTGAATTCAGGTCAGAGATCATTTTAATAAAGCCAGTTATGTGAGGCTGTTCTGAATTCACATCAGAGATCATTTTCATAAAGCCAGTTATGTGAGGCTGTTCTGAATTCAGGTCAGAGATGATTTTCATAAAACCAGTTATGTGAAGCTGTTCTGAGTTCAAGTCAGAGATCGTTTCAATGAAGCCAGTTATGTGAGTCTGGTCTGTCAGGCATTGGATCCTCACTGAAAATACAGATACCACACCCCGCCTTCCTGCTCTTACTTGCCATAAAGATTTTTCATTTTTTCTGGTATCTGCACCAGGAAAGTGCCAGTTTGAGACAGCTTGAACTGCTTCACACACACGGCGTTACGAGAAATGGTGTGAAGGAATATGCTGACACAGGGGAACAGCGAAGCTCACTCCACATCTCTGGAAGGGAGTTAGTAATTCTAACATAAGGCAGAGTGCCATATTCAACACACCTCGTGCGTGCTGTGGGGTGCAGCGTGTGTGTCCTCTGTGTGTGTGTGTGTGTGTGGCTTTGCTCATTATTTTACTGCAGAGCTGGGACATACGCATTGTTTAATTAAACACACTTACATTATAAACCCATAAAACACAATAGTGTGTTTGTGTGTGTCCAATGGCATGAATGTAATAACCGTCATTTTGTAGACTGTCATAAGCTTTATATGCCTGTCTAAACCCCCCAAAAAGAACACACCGGTGTGTTTTGCTGACATTGCCCACCAGAAGGCAAGTGGCTCAAACAACTTTTATCTCTCGCTTCATCTCCGGCTCCATCCTACTCCCTCTCCTTTTCCCTTATCAGCTGTCAAGTCAGCCCTTAAGCAGTCCAGTCAGTCTCAGAGGTTAACAAAACGACAGCACGTCTCCGTCTCGACCGCTGGCATAACTCCCAGGAATCAAATGCCTCAGTGCAGGAGGCTATCAAAGAAAAGACAAGTGGCACCTACTTAATTATTCCCTTACTAACTAAAACACACTGATAAAATGGCTCATTACTCATTGCTGAACCAGATACGTTGAATATTTTTGCGGTCGATGTTAACATGTAGGGATCTACAAGATACAGCTCGAATTTATATTTCTGCTGTTTGGCACACTTACACCTCACCTGAAGGACATTTTTTGCCAAAAAATGCAGGGTTGTGTTTCACTGGAGCAACTCAGGATAAGTGTCTAGCTTGAGGATACTGTGGATATATTAAACCTACTCACCCTTGCAGGGGTTTTAAATTTCAGCTATTTGCCGTACTAATTATCTATGCATTGGTTTTTCTCTTAAATATTATTGGTTGCAAGTCATATTACGGGGGGAAATGTCAGTTTTGATAAGGGTGTGTAGGGTTTTTATATCTGCTGTACAATGGACAGGGCCCTCCTGGGTCTTGACCCAACCTTCTGTTGGATCATCCAGTGAGTCATTTGCCTGTTTAATTACACATAATTCTTGTCCTTCCCACCCCCAACCCGTTTCCATGTGCACATTACAATCGTACAAACAGACAAAATCGTAGCTAAGCACTGCAATAATATTTTGATAGAAAAAATGCCTTAACCCTTGTACATTTATACTAAATAAAAATTAACCATTTGGTATTTAACCATCTGGCAAATTGCAGCACGATGTTTTTGCCGTGTCACTCCAGCATTGGGTGTGGCATTCCTGTTGTCACAGAGAACCATAGAAGAGCTCCCATTTAAACCCCTAAAAAACACCCCATTGAGAAAACAAGTGTGTGTCTTCACCTTGTCCTCTCCGTGACATCAACGTGCCCAGTCTGGCAGCGCAAGAAAAGTTGGCATGGGAACATGGAAGGCACTCACTCAGTCTTCAACGTTCGGATCCACCTGATCTTTCAACGACACGTCAATGGTGTGCTTCAGTGCTCTTCAGGCCTGACAAAAGGATTTAAGAAGAAATATTGAGTGTCACACTCACCCTCAGGATGCTTGGCTGTTCTTCTGTCTCCAGAACCTGAGGACAGCACCAGAGCCTAGTACCCTCTCACAAAGACTAAATATCGCTGCTTTGTTCTAAAATCCACCAATTTTGCGTTTGCCTGGAGGAGATTTAAGCACTCTTCATCTCAAGACAGTTGCTCACGACAAGAACCTAACTGACACGCCTCATCAAGGGTTACAGCTGTGCATCCATCTTTCACTTGCACTTGTTTCTCCAAAAACTTGATTTTTTTCTCCCAAAAGACCTAATCCTGAATAAACAAAATAATAGCTGCTGACACCCTGTGCCCGGTTTCAGTCAATCAATCTTCCACATAGCTACTACAACTGAAGGCGATCTTTCACCGTTGGTTCAAAAGTTGACTGTAGAAGGACATGCCCGAGGGAACTTTACCGTTTACAAAGCGGGAGCCACGGTATGTGGACACGCAGACCCGTGTGTGCAGGTGTGTGTACACGCCACCGTGCGAGACAGCGACCAAAGACGTGGGTAAACGGGAGGACAGAAAAAAAGCACCTTCTTCTTGAAGCGTCAAGCATTTAAACAACGTGTAAATATTCCTGTCAAAAAGACTCCAACAAGCAAAGCGAATCATCACGTCACGATGTGTCGCTTCGAACATCGCCGTCCCAGACCCGTAACGTGAATCTGTGGCGTAAGGGTAGTCGAGTGACATGACAGCTCGCCAGAACCAGATTTTAACCAGCTTTTTTGATCTTTTGAACCAACAAACTCATCGAGTCCCTTTAATTACGCCAGATTTTTGGCTTCCAGAAACCCTTGAAACGAACGTGGGCCCACTGATTCATGCTTGACTGAAGCTAATAGAGTGAAGCTGATTAGGTATTACTGAATCCAGGCATCCCTGCTACTCCTGAGTTAACCGTCGTGAATTGTTTGGGTTGTGTAGGAGAGAGTAAGAGGAGGTAGCCAACTGAAGAGCTTTCTGGCAGTATACAGGAGGCAGTAGGCAGCTTAGTGAACTATAAATCTGCCCCTGCCCAGAATGTTATGGGTTTAAATCCTGTGGCAGGAAGAGTAGTCATTTCACCCTTGTACCCTTGAACGAGGCCCTAAATCCCAAATGATGAAAGGCTGCTGGCTGACCCCGCACTTTGAAAACAATCTTTCCTCACATCGCTTTGGACAAAAGCTCCAGCTAAATAAATAAGTCTAACATAAACGTAAGGTCTTTAGCACAGACCTCAAAGTGCCCAAAGTAGCCCTGAAGCTTCGGAGCTGAAGAGCCGAATAGAAAGAGCGTCTGGCTTGATAAATGTCAGCTCTGAGGCCCGCGGATGGGGCAGTTCCTGCGTGAGCCACTCAGCCTTGTGAATATCCACCTGAGAGAAAACCAATCAATCAGCCGTGGCTAAGAGCGTGTCGTGAGCCGCGCGGCTCAGGCGCGAGAACTGAAGGATCTGTTTAAACAATTTTGCGAGTCTTGGGGCCCGTCCGAGAAAGCTTTAAATGGACCATTTGAATTGCCTCCTTTTTAAAAAGAACGACTGCTTTGCGCACTGCAGTTTATCGTCAATGAAAACGTACATGAAAGCGAAGCTTATGGATGCCAAATCCAGACAAAGATCACCAGACACTCACTCATCACCCCTCCCCTCTGATTGCATTCATCTCCTGAATGTTTACATAATGACTTAGAAGACCCTTGCAGCCTTGAACTTCCCCGTTGCTGATATCTCCGTGTAAACAGATGGAGCTCCCTCTCCCTATCTGAATGGAGAAGCTGGCTCTCTTGTGCTGTTGATCCCTCGACACATCTTTTTCTGCTTGTGGTCATCCTCGTGCTGCTCCATAGCGCCCCCCTGGATGTGGTCTGGCATTCCGGCACTCACAGGCTCACGCAGGACTGGGTCAGTCAGATATTGAGCCAGACGGAAGACTCTCCCCAAATATCTCAAGCCTGAAGCCTGGCTCTCCAACTATCTGTGGATGGGGGGGGGGGCAGGGGGAGGGTGGATCTGAGGGTAAATTCCAGAGGGAGAGCTGATGCCACTCAACCACAAGGCCAGTACGCTGCAGGCGCTGTTTTCAAAATAAAAGGAAGGCTTTCTCATTTATTAAATTTTTAAACCCAGGCTTTCCTAGGACTGTACTGACAGCAGCTCATGTTTAACTCTCTTTGTAAGGAGCATGCTGCACCGTAAAGTAAACAGACAAATTCAAGTAACAGTCTGGCCGGCCAAGTTTTCACACAAGCCCTTAGTAGTCCATTCAGAGCCTAAAAGTACCCAGAATCTCCAGCGAGTGGAAAGCCAAACAACAGAACCGTTTTTCGATTTTCAGCCGGCTTAAAAGAGGTGCTTGTGTCACTCGAACGCAAGAATTGTGAGCGTGAGATTAAAGGACAAGGACATCTCACTGAGCAAGTTGTTTGTTTATACAACTAGATTGATTAACGTAGCACTGCAAGGTGATGCTCTTCGAGAAATTTGATGCAGTGCCAGTGCTGTCAGTGCAGTCCCCTGAAATACTAAGAAAGGAGCTCGTTCAGAGGGATATAAGGAGACCCAATGAAACAGAGTCATTTCCTTTACTGTTTCCATCCACCGCCAGGACTGAGGGTTCGAATCCCATCTCCACTCTCATTGTGGGTGGCATCCTGTCCACCCCCTCTGAGCAGAGTTTGTATGAACCGGCTGATCTTTCGTAACAATAGAGCTAGAATGTTCCACAGAGAGAAGTGGTCTGATCGGTTTACTACCTCCAAAGAGGTTAAGCCCACATCCTCTTGTTTTTCAGAAGTTTTTTCTAAGCCCTCTGTGGAGTCGGACGTTACAGGATTCCTGGCAGTTTTTGGAAGGACAAGCCTCTTCATATATACTGGAATGTCTAACTTGGATTTCTTTACCTCCAAGTGTACATTTCATCTGACTGCGGTCTCTGTGAGCTCCACCCTCACCCAAACCCCACATGTGGGTTATTAAAAACAACCCACGGGGAGATTAAAGCCCAGAAAAGATCTGAACATGGGTTCTAAAATTCATCAGAGGTCACGTTCTCTCGGGTGATGGGCTGCTGAATCACACTTGGGTGGATTTTCAAAATGCTACAGGTACTTCAGTGGTGGGCCTCAGTTATCAAGCCCTTTACATTCCAGTGTGTGTGATGGAGCCTTAAGAACACGCACACACACCTACAGACAGAGACGTGCACACACACACCCAGACACTAATATTGCTCTGAAGTCATATCTACCTCAGAAGAATGTCAGGCTCTCAGCACTTGTGTGTGTCCCAGCTTGACATGGCAACCAGTGTGCCCCCTCACCACGTTCCATCCCTCACACATATGCACCCCACCCCTCCCACGGAAACCACCTCGTCTGAGGGACGGCCGCTGAGCTATGTCGATCGCTAGCATTGGGGTGTGTTGTGGCGTGAATAAAGCAAAACGGTCCTCCGAGCCCGGGCTGCACGCTAGACCAGACGGGGTCTTTCTGCGGTGTCCTCTGTAGTGTTTTTCTGATACTGTCTGGTGTATTTTTTATTCCGTCCCAAAGATTTGACTCGGCACTCGGCGATTTTAGCGACTGTGGGGGGGGGGGGGGGGGGGGGGGGGGGGGGGGGGGGGTTTCGCTTTCCTTTACCTGGGGGGAACACACCCCAACAGAAAAACAGGGGCGGG
>JAACJT020023049.1:0-26697 GCA_009936485.2 Gymnarchus niloticus | reverse complement strand
CCTAGGGTGCTTCGAGAGGTGGCTGATGTTCAATTTAATGGATGCACACTAAAGTCAAGCACATTGGTTAGAAATCTCGGTGTCTTAGTTGACCCAGACCTGTCATTAAATGCTCACATCAGCAGTATCACCATTGGACTAACGATAAAATTGTTTTTATGAGTCCCTGAACTATTTGTAAAATTATTTAATTATTAAAGATATGAAATTTATTTTAAACATTAACTTTGGCTTTGTATAGTTTCTGTTTGATGTTATAACGTTCAATCATAATTTCAATAAGACAAAGCTCTTTTTAAAATTAAAGTTTTATTCTATAATAATAAAGTTATTTGTTTTTGGTTCTTACTTTAAACTGTTAAACCTTTTTAAATAAAATAAAGCTTTTGGAAGGATTGTATAATTAAATAGGCATTAAATAGGCGGACATAAGTTCTCCCTGAACGTTTCCTTATCTTACAGTGTTGTGTTATGCACATTGTCTGGCTCTTATGCATTCTATATATTTTCTTCATTCATAAAGCGGAATCAACCAAGAACGATTTCACCTCCATGCAGAAGCTCAGTAATTTAAGCAGGACTTCATCTTTCTTTGAGCCTGAAGCTAATCCCAGGAGGTGCAAAACATGAGAGGGACATCACGCATAGTCATAATGTCATATTCATATATCATTTTTATAAACAGCTAAGATGTTTTGGGAAATAGACTTTATTTGTCATTTGACATTATTTGTCAGTGATGTAGATGCTTCCTGGTGAACGGTGAAGGCTTCATTTTTCTTTCCTGTACTGTCCAGGTTTATATCACCACTTTAATGTAACGCATTCCCGGTGTACTGCAATTTGCCATTAACTTTCCCTTGAACTTTTGGGTATTAGGATTAGGTCTCAAAGGTGTGATTTTCATTTTCTCTGACAGGTTTCTCACATCACATTACAGCTGAGTTCTGGACGTGTGTTTATATTGCTGCTGAAATTCTTGTTGACTCATACGTTGTGTTAGCAGGAAAAAAAATACTCCTGAAAGTCATCTAAAATCAAAATACATGATTTCCTGTTATTATACTATGCAATATATTCTTAGTTAAAAAAAACATCTATTATCAAAATATTTACTATTACTCCCAACATCTAATTACACAGAATTCTTTTTTTTTGTCTCTTGCTTATTGTAATTGGAATATTTTTCAAGTTGTCAAGATGCTTTAATAAAGAAAATGTAAGCGAAGTTACTGAATAGCTATTATAATTGGTAAACGCCGTTTACTGCTAAAAATGCCCTTAAAGTGAAAGTGTCCCCTTTTCTTTTTCACAGAGCTGATTGATAATGTTGCAAAAAGACGAGAGAGCGTCAACTGTGGGGCCATGTCCACACCCCTGTGGCGTCGGGATGGCACCGGGCATTACCTGTGCAACGCCTGCGGCCTCCTCCACAAGATGAATGGCACCTACCGGCCCATCACCAAGCCCCAGAGGTATCAGAAAGGCAGAGTAAACTGGGGAAAACCTATAAAAACATGGGGAGAAAGGGAAAACTCTACATGTAGAGACAGAGTACGATGAGCAGGGAAATTTGTTTCTTTCCAATGGACATACAGTAGACATTTAATTTACTTGCATAGTTGTTGCAAAATCAAACTGATTATTATAAAAATGATAAAAACGGATAATTGTAATTATAATTGATCTGTGACTGAACGGTGCCCATTTAGCTAACGTCCTGTTTAGTCTAGTTGTTTCCCAAACTTGGGGGATGCGCCCCCTAATGGAGACAAAGAGTATCAACGGGAAGGGTGCTGTGTGTGGGTGCTAGTGCATGTTGGTAGGTGGTAACTGTTTGAGTCTATGAATAAATAGGGTGTTTTATCGTGTAATATGAAAAGCTAATTGTTAAAAGAAGTAAAGCTAATTGTGATGCAATAAATAACATTACTACCACATGGAAGATTTGGTGTCAGGTGCCCTTGTATAATCTCTATAACTACAGGCATATTAAAATGAGTTTTGTCTGCTAATCCATTCATCCTTATGTGCAGCTCAAAAAAAAAAAATTAGAAATTAATAATTATTTGAGTCAAATTACTGTTGTTGTTGATATCAGTACAGAAATCTGTACAATAAATTTGTAGTAACTTCATTAAGACAGTCTCTCACTCTGTGTGTCTAAATGTTTTTCAGGCTACCTCGTGGAAAACAGGACTATTCCGCACTAACTGCTATACCACCATGACCACACTGTGGCGCCGCAGTGCTGAGGGCGGCACTGTGATGTCATAGGCCACACAAACAGAAAGGGACCCGATGACCCAACGTCAATATCCAAACTCACTGATGCTGTTATGGTTGAATGGCAACAAATCCCACCAATGATATTCAAACATCTAGTGTAAAGCCTGTCCCAAAGAGTGGAGGCAAATGAGGACCAACTTCTTATTTATACCCTTGGTTTTGAAATGAGATTTTGCACAGACAGGTGTCCCAATACTTTTGTCCATATAGTGTAAGTCTGCAGTGTGGGGTTTATACAGGGCCACAGGTTGTACAGGACACACACACACTCTATAAGCAATTGAGAGATGCCAAATAGCCTAATTTTATGCCATTGAACTACATGGAGGAGAAAACCTTGGTGCCCAAAGGAAACAAAAACATGCAAACTTCTTACAGAAAGAAGAGGGAGGATTTGAACCCCCAACCCCAGAGGTGTGAGGCAACATCACTCCCCACAATGCAACTTCTTCCATTCGGTTCTATTTTATTTATTTTACAGGGAATACAAACTATACTGTGCAACACAATTGCTATTAACAAGTAAATCATTGTTGGTTTTTTTTTTAAATTAATGACTGTACTACATTTTCGAACTGTCGTAAAGGTAGAACTTCCCTTTCCCTCTGAGAAGTACTGTTCAAAATGAGAAACTCGAAAACAACGCATAAAGAAAGAGAAGTTTCCAGGGATGGAGAATCTGAGAGCGACTGTTGTTGCAGAATTTTTTGTGGCTTTGACAGATATACAATGCAGCGAAATATAACTGAATATGTAATTACCTCAAATGAAATTCCAATGTTATACTTCCTTAAAACTATGCTACTTGTAATTTTAATAATGTTTGTACATTTTTTAATGTGTCCCTCTATAAACTTCTTTCACAGATTGTCAGATGTGCGTGAACGTCCTGAACATTCCCTTGCATATCTTATCAAATATGAGTTGTTTCGAATTTCATTTTTCCCTACTGGATACACCTTTGAAACATAGTTTAAAAGGGGTCTGGGAAACAGGACCTCTTACCAAACAATTACAGCTTGACTAAAGCCGGCCAGCAGAAGGAACACTTCAAGACCCTGGGCCTGCTCCAGATCAAATCTTTACATTAGTAAATTAACTATGGACATATGTTACAATCCTTTTAATCATTAAATCCTGCAGAAACAGCGGAAAGGAAGAAAGACCAGATGTTACATACACTTAAAAAAACGCCGTTCCGTTGTACACTTTACATACTGAACCCGATCTCAATTTATTAGGTAAAAGTCTAGCAGCAAACCTCGTTCAAAACAATAAAGTCGCCTCTGATGACATTTTCACACGTGTGTACAATACGACTAATACACGTGGTCCGGGCGTCATGTGACTGTTTAACTGGTGCGTGTTCCTGGAGGAGGAGGGAGGGGGGAAGAAGCCGCCAGCAGATTGGAGTCAGCGGTGGGTTGAAGTCCTCCTCTACTACAGCAGAGCCAACAGGACCAATACAGGTATAATAACAGATAGTGATTTATGCTGCAGCGTGCATCTGTACAGTTTATTACAGTAAAAATCTGATGCCACTTAGGAGGCATTGCGTAAAGCTCGAGTAGTAATGTGGACGTCAATAGTAGACATTTTTTCATCATATTTACAAGATGTTCATGTTTAACTACTCACCTTGTTCTGATATTCATGTATAAAAGTCAAGGTTATACTGCCCGAAAAATAGCAGATGCAGGCTGTAAATGTGTAATATGATAAATGTTATTAAATACACGTCTTATTAGTTTTTTTCCAGTTCAAACGTGGGGAAAAGTTATACCCAACAAATTATTGTCACATTTATCCAAGGGAATAGTTACAAACTAGAATAGCAACTTTGACGTAGAATATCGCTTTATAACTCTGTAAACGGCTGGGTGATTTTAGTAATATTAAATAATTTGAGCCATATTAAAACGTATTATTATTATTATTATTATTATTATTATTTGTAGCAGTAGGATTACCTTCCTGTCTTCTGTCTAAATTTTATAAAATGGCTTGCTCACTCATTTCTGCCTGCAGCTAGATATTTACATAAATAAATCAGAAACCACTGTAGTCTGAGCCGAGGTCACAGAGCTTAACAGTAGGTTACAACATGCCCACAACATATTCTTTCTTTGCTGAGGGAGGAGAACTGCTTAAACAACTTAGTTTGTAGTAAGCTGACTTGTGTTGAACTCATATGTAGGACGTACAAACTCATACACAGCACAGTCCGTACTGTGTGCTGATGTGCTTTGCATATTTTTTAATTACATGCTCACATTTCAAAACTCACGACTTCATCCCAAAGTAAAAATGCAGTCACACAAAACAAACATTTTTACGTGTAAGATGAAGAAAAACCCACCCTGGGGAAGTTTCTGAATCTTCACAGGAGGTTTGATATTTCTCTTTGGGTAAAAAAAAAAAAAAAAAACTTCCTCATTTATCGAGACCGCGAAGTGGAAAAACAATTTGCTTAGCTGGGGATGTTCACAAACCAGCATGTTACTCAAAGCAGGCTACACAGTTATCAACGAGGTAACAGGAGAGTGTGTAAGAAGACACACACATACACTCTAGGCAACTTAGAGATGCCAGTTCATGCAAATTCCACACACACGCAGTCGAGGTGTGCTTATGTATCGAAATTATCTCATTATTTAACATATTTTTTCCTCTGGAATTCCTGCTATTTTTGTGAGGATCTTTTAAAGATGAGTTTAGATGTATGTTAGCTCTAACGGTGAAATACTACGTAGCTTGATGATATGGTACTGCAGCAATACCATGGAGTATTTCAAATACCTCTGTTTCAGAATGTGGAGCCTCGTCGTCTTCTGCTGCCTGTCAGTCCTGTGCAGCAGCTGGGCTGAGCCGTATCTCCCTCCGCTTTCACAGGAGATGGTGGACTATATCAACAAAGCCAACACTACATGGAAGGTAAGGCCATATTTTGATTGTACACAGTGAAACATCTTTCAACATATATTAAAATATGAATATCTGGTTTCAAATTTGATTAACAATTCCAATAGATTAATAGAATTAATTTGATTAGTATACAGTCAGTTTAACATGATCTCAGCTATCAGATGTTGCTTAAGACATCTGTAGATGTTGTATTTTTTTTTTTTTTTTTGAGAATTTGTTTTAGCCATATCACATCATAGGCAGACATACAGTCGACCTCTGAACCTGTGTCCTGGATTCATTTGTATATCTAACTTTCTTTTGTGGAGTCAAGCCTCAGTCATGTGCTGTGCAGAGAAAGACATGCAGACAAGTCTCACATTCTTTCCCACCTTAAGGCTGGTCACAACTTCCAAGCTGTCGACTACAGCTATGTGAAGACCCTGTGTGGAACATTCATGGACGGCCCCAAATTGCCAGTCCTGTGAGTCTCCTTTGCTGCCTCACGGAGAATTACCCATAAGTCAGGCAACTCCAGTCCTGGACATCCATAAAGTATTATTGATTTCCAGGGGAGCTGTCATTCATTCATTCATTTGTTCTCCTAACTGCTCATCCTATGTAGGGTTGCAGGGGGGAGCTGGGGCCTATCCTAGGCAGCACAGGGCAAAAGGCTGGGGTACATCACTTTGGTCAAAGTGTATCTGTTAAATAAGTAAATAACTGCAAATATGATGTGGCTTTCACTGGGCTGAAGTTACTGGCTCCATAATTTAAGAGGAAGTGCATAAAACTTTCTGTATTTAACTGTCATTACACAGCTGTCTTTGCAAATTTGGAGACCCCCTAGTCTCATGAGGATGATATAAACGGCTTTTTCCCCTTTTAATAAAAGCAAGTGTCATAAAAGTTTGCCATATGTCAGTTTAACAATAACACACTGAAGGTGGGTCATTGTTTTGCACATTTTCAGAGAAGAATATTCTGCCGATATAAAGCTACCAGAGAACTTTGATGCCCGTGAACAGTGGCCAAACTGTCCCACCATCAAGGAAATCCGAGACCAAGGGTCCTGTGGCTCCTGCTGGGTAAAACACTGACTTTATACTCGTGTTGTCTTTTGGGGTCACAAATACAGATGGCTGTAGACAGAGTTTTTAGCTACATTTGCAATGTTGGTCAAGTTCTGTGGTTATGGTGAAAAAATCTGTAGCCAGCAGGATTCATTCACAAATAGCAAATTATGACAGCCCAGTTATGACCGATTGATTAGTAGGTGAACTTCGCCAGTGGTAATATTTTGAAGTTCTAGGCTCCCAGCAGATTGGCATTCGAGTGCCCAATGTGTGTCTGATATCAGGCCTTTGGGGCCGCTGAGGCCATCTCCGACCGAGTGTGCATCCACAGCAATGGCAGTGTGAACTTGGAGATCTCCGCCCAAGACTTGCTGAGCTGCTGCCACCCCTGCGGATTTGGGTAGGCACATGCCTCCTGTGTCTTTCACAGAAGATGGAGTGGTCTACTGCTGTTGTGGGTACTGTTAGGGTATTAGGGTTAGCTTTCTCTTGTTACATTTCTGTTGTGAATAAACATATCATGTGGAGCTGTTTCGCAGTGTAATTGTAGCCCCTGACACCTCAGAATAGTACTTAGTATTCTGTTCTAAGCTCATCTTTGAGATTGAGCAGCACTTCTTATGTCTTGCATGCTCAATCTGAGAAGATTTTGCGCTCACAGCCTGGCGTAGCATGACGCTCGCTGATCATTAGTGAGGGGTTTTGATTACAAACTCCATGGTGGATGGGATGAGTGGTGCAATGAGAAGGTAACAGCGTAATAGCAGGGTGCCAGGAAAAGATGTTCAGAAGGCAGCGAATGAACAGAATGCAAGCTTTATATGGTTCACATATGAAGTGGAATGTGGTTTAGAAATCTTGCATATTCTCTTATATTTTCTTTCATTGACCTAGGTTTGATACAAAATATACCAATGTAAGTCTCAGACCAAATACACTGCGGTAATCTTTTCGCAATGGAATACGGTTCTAGGAAAGTGGGATATTAAAAATCTAAAAACTTATTTTCTGTGCAGATGCCATGGAGGATTTCCTGCAGCTGCGTGGCAGTACTGGCTGAGGCACGGCTTGGTAACTGGAGGACTGTATGACTCACATATAGGTGAGGCTCCTTACTGGTCTGGGTCTCAGTGCCACGCAGGATGCCGTAGCTGGCATCTGTTCGAACTTGCAATCTTAAAAAGGGATGTTTACATGTAGGAGAGCGTGGCTGATTCTGTAGTTTTGATGTAGGCTGCCAACCCTACACCATCCCCCCATGTGAACATCAAGGAAGGGGCTCACGGCCACCCTGTAAAGGATTAGGACACACGCCTCGCTGCCAGTTCAAATGCGAAGCAGGATACAGGACATCCTACAAGGAGGATAAACACTACGGTAAAGCAAGACATAGATGTCTGTCATCGGGCCATACTGTGGTCTGTGGTGGGTCTCTCCTCTGTTGAGGCTTTCATTCCTGCTCACAGATCTTAGTTTGGAGTACGTTCTCCACCGCTTGGATGTGCTTTCCTCCTGTACTCAAGCAACGTGCTGTTAGGCGAATTGGGGTCTCTAAATTACCCTTTGTCTGTGCACTGTGATTTTGAGTTGCCGTTAGCATGTGGCTTCATGTGCGAGTGTGGACCCTACAATGGACTGGCATCCCGTCCAGGGTGTCCGCTGCCTTGTGTTTACTGGGATTGGCTCCAGGCTCACCACTACCCTGCAATGCTATTGTGATTGATAAAACATTGATATTACTAATTCACTACTTCACTCACCTATAGATCATCTATTTTGTGTATTTATTTGCTAAAGTTTTACAGTTCTGCTTTGTTTTTGCTCAGTCAAATAAAACATTGCTGGTCTTTTCTTTTTCATATGTAGTATGTTGGCAATAACTGCCATCCCATTCTGCTCCAAACTCCACATTCATTGCAGGGATGAGCGCTTACCATGTAAGACATGGAGAGCAGGCGATAATGGCAGAGATATACAAAAATGGTCCAGTGGAGGGTGCCTTCACTGTCTTTGGTGACTTTCTTCTATACAAGAGTGGTAAGATTTTGTTTAACCATTACCAGTACAAACAGCAGCATGACAAGAACATTTGTATTATGTTAACCAATTTCTTAGCCCAGTAATAAGAAGTACAATGTATTTGTCATTTGGGGTAACCAATGATACTAGCATTTACCTTTTTTACATACAATTTCAAGTATGTTTCCCATTAAATACATTTAAGAATAAATGTGTTCCTGAAAAATTGCTTGCTATCCTAGAATGTTTAACAAATTGTAATCCATTTACTACAACACATTTAAATAAGATATAAATGAGCACTAAATAGAACAGTTAATCCTCAAAAGAACAGTTTACAGTATCTTACTCTGAAATGTTTGAACTTAACATCCTTTCTCTCCGTTCAAGGTGTCTATCAGCATGTACATGGTTTTCGACTTGGGGGTCATGCCATCAAGATCTTGGGCTGGGGTAAAGAAAATGGCACCCCCTACTGGCTAGCTGCTAATTCCTGGAACACAGACTGGGGTGACAATGGTAAGATCGAGATGTGAGAGTGGTCCGTAAGGCTTTTCATTTTATAAATAACAAACACCAGCAGGACACACAAGTGTGTATGCCACACAGCACTTCAATTCTCTGCAAGTCTGTACGCACAAATATTGTGCTGTTAGCATTTCATTAATTTGGTTGTTTTTTTTTTTTTTTTTTTTTTAGGATACTTCAAAATTTTACGAGGAAAGAATCACTGTGCAATAGAGTCTTATATTTTTGCTGGAATTCCCAAAAATTAGAAATGTATTAAAGAGCTTTCCTTGTAGCTGTATTAAGATGTTCAATATTTAAAGTGGTTTCAAAAAAGTTACAAATCTGCAAAATGTTGTGTGCGGCCGACCTGTGAGCCGTTTTTTTGCTCTTGATCGGGCTGGTTGCTTACTGCTGTTCATTGATGACATCATCAGTTTTTAAGGTGACAGTTTTTTAGACAAAACTATTATTTCTGTAATACATGATTATATGTATACTGTAATTGTGTGCCAGGTCTCTGCAATGCAAATGCTTTCTTAGTGAATTTAACATTTTTTCATAAAAACTAATAAATATTTGTATACTATTTCAGTGTCAAATATTACTCATTTATCTCAGGAGAAATTGTTTTTACACTTGTGGAAACAAGATTTCTTATTCCGATTATTTAAATGTATATAGATGTATCATCTTTGAAGATAAGTATTTTAAAATAAACCAAAAGCTTCATCCTTGGGATCACAGTGGCTCAGTCGTCTGCAATTCCGCTGCACACCTCTAGGGTTTCGGGTTCAAAACCTCTGCTCTATCTGCATGCAATTTGCATGTTCTCCCTGTGCTTTGCAACTATCCTCTTGCAGTTCAAAGACGTGATTGGTCTCTCTAAACTACCCTTAGTGTGTGACTGTGTCCTGCAATGGATGAGTTGACACTCCACCCTTACCATTTTATCCACAAGTCTCTGTTTCATTTGGATCTGTCCCCAGTCCCAAAAGACGCATATTTCCCAACAATACTGTTCAAATTTACAGCATTCAGTTACTTGGTTTTGTGTCCTATTTTGTCAACCAGAGTATTTTTTTTTTTTTTTTTTTGTTATCGATCTTCATAACAAATCCTCATTTTTTGTCTTTGATTTATGGCTTTACGATTACTCTTCTACCCACAGAAGGGCATCAGTACATTTCAGATGAAGGAACAAAAAACGAAAATACATCTCAAATACACATCCATCCATCCTGGTCAGGTCATGGTGGGCTAATTAAAGCCAATCCCAGGTGGCACAGTGCAAGAAGCCTGGGGTACACCTTTGACAACTAGGATGCCTGTCCATCACAGTCAGGCAGGTTAATACTGGTTTCAAATGACTTTTTGGCTTTTATGGTGTGGGAATGACTTTTCAGAGGCCCAAGGTCCCCGTTGAGTTTGATTGCATCAAACATGGATCTGCCATCATAGACACTGATCAAGGCTATAGTGTGACTGTTGGCATCTTTTGTTAAAGTATACAGCATTTATATAGCTTCTTTACTAATGAGGCAATGACCTTAGACTGAGAATCACTGAAGCAGCTTGTAGTGGAGACTGCTGTTGCGATCACTCTCCCTGCATGCTGACTCTAATTTAGGTTGTATGTATCTTGGAGTGTCGGCCAGAACATAACTTAAGGCCTTGGATCCTGGAGAATCTTTATTTCTTTACTCAAGCACAGCACCCACCAAACCACTTCTTGTATTACACTTCCGATAATATACATCTTCAAAGATAGATAAATAAATAGGTCCACATAAGGGTGGTTGGTGTGGTCTCTTCAAAGCCAAAACACAGATTACTTGACTTGATTATTACACGTTCCTAAACACGTCCTGTTAATCACTAAACATACACCAAGGTGACAAAGAACATGTTTATTCTGATGTATATTTATAGCAAATATGTCAGAATAACCAAAGAAACCATACTTTGGTGTAATGAACTAAATCACAGAAGAGTAACTAGATACCAAAGGTTTCCACACAAATCCTAACAGTCTGAGGGCCTTTCGTACACATGTAAAATCAGCAATGACTATATAGTGAATGCAGGATTATCGAAAACCTTCGGGACACTTTATATTCACCAGAAAACTACGTCTTACGGGTGTTGTGGGAGTACGTACAAGAACAAGAACGACAAATTCGTCATTAAATGATTGGAAATTTGCTTTCGAACAAGAAGTGTTAGTTTAATTTTCTGTGGTATAATCAGATTCCTGCAGACATCACAGATGCCGTAAAGAGGAATTTCATTTCGTCGAAATATAAATGTTTTACGTAAGAATATAGGCGCATATATAGCTTCCATATGAAATATAACAGAACTATTTAATAGCTAATTGTCTTCTATAATAATAATTGGCACACGACTTCCGCGAGTCCATGCGACCCTCGTCACGTGACAGCCTGCCGAAATGATGGCTGTGAAGTGAAAGTGAAACCTTCAGTAGGAGTGGAGACCCTGGGGTCAGGGAGCCGTGTATTCTTCCGATATTACAGCCGATACAGGTGCTTATCAAGTCTTTCGTACCTTTGTGATTTCACGTATAAATACGAAATGTTACTCCGTGTTGATTGCTATACATAAACCATTAATCACGGTTAAACCACTATGAGGTATTGGTCAGCCAGTAGTCTGAGGTTCATTTACACTACACCATTGTAGGCTGTTTATAATATGCCTGTACTTTACTGTGCTTTCTTTAGTAGTGCTGTTATGATTGCAGTGTGATATTTTGATATTTAGCGTTATTATTGTCTTAAGATATTTGGTGTTTCAGTTGTATCATTTTGTACCTGTGATTCGTGACTCGTATTAAACGGAAGCCTTTTAATAATCTGCATTAGCCGTGTATATAAACAGTAAACAAGGTCATATTTCATAACCGCATGCAATGAAATGATTTCGCTTTGCTCGTAACTTAATACATTTGTAATCTGAATAGGTATGGTCACTTGTAAAAGGTATCTCTTAAATCACCGAGAGAGAGAGTGAGAGAGAACTATCAGAAACACTTTTATATTATTTTATAGTTTACAAATATGTTCGGACATGTGCCATAGTTATGACAGCTAGGCTGATCGTTCACTAACAGAAATGGAGCAGATCATTACCTCATAACGACTGTTGGATGAATTAACTTCCTCTTTTTAAAAATTCTTTCATTTGGGGGAGTAATATTCAGCCTTATTGTCTTTTTTTGCGCGAACTGAGTGTGTAGCTATTTATAACAGGTGATACTAGTAATACAAATGTGAGAACATAAAATACAATTTATGAAAGTGGTATACCTAAGTCTTGTAGTGACAAGCTTGATCCAGTTTAGATCAGATGGAGGTAGTTCCGGAATAATCTGTGGTAAATATTCTTGCTTATCATGTACTGGATTGTACCTTGTGATCAGTATGAAACAGAAAGTGACTCATTTCTGACCTAATACTTTATTAGTATGAAAAAAAATAGAAAAAAATGTCTCATTTCAGTAAACATTGGTGTTGAAGTTGTTTACTAGCTTGGTTTTTCTTATTTCAGTCAGTCGGTCAGCTGACAAAAGTTTTTTTCCAAAAGAAAACCGGAAGATCAGTTGACAGATTATACATTTCGAAATTTTTTTAAATATCAGCCCCGGCAAATTTTTGTTTATTGCTGACGACTGGCATGTATTTAGAGATATGCAATTGAAATAAAATAAACACAGCGTTGTTAAATTTTGCAGCGTTGTTGGAAGGTCACATTTGTCATAACATGTGGGATCTTTTGAGGTTCTTAGCTGTGTAATTTAAGTTTGAGTTGTATAAAAATAACTTGAGAGCAATGCCATTACCGTTTAAAGCAAATATTGTATAAACATTTCCATGCCTTACAGAATGTGGATCCCCTTGTTGCTGTCGTTCCTGTCCGCTGGTCTGGCAGTACATTTTCCTCCACTTTCGGAGGAGATGGTGAACTATATAAACAAGGCCAACACAACATGGAAGGTCAGCACAGACTGTCATTACTGGCGATGTTTGATTTCCTTAATCGATACAAGCAGTTTCTTCATATACTAAGAGTGAGTGAAGTTTAATTTCGCGGATGGTACTCTTAAGCAATGTACACATGACCTGTAAAGTGAAGTGATTCAAGGACCTGTCTCAAAATGTATGCAAAAATGTATCTTACAGCTGCATTTCATTTAAATCTATCTCTGTCCTCTAGATGACCTAAACTTGTGAGAATTATTGAAGTACAATGGGAAGATAATGAAAAATTAATTAGTGAGGGAACTTAGCATGTGGAAAGGTTCAGCCATTGTTTCTATAAGGATCCCATTTTCTTCTTGGCTTTACTCTTGAAGGCTGGTCACAACTTTCACAAGGCTGACTACAGCTATGTGAAAAAGCTGTGCGGAACTCACATGAATGGACCTAAGCTCCCTGTCCTGTGAGTTTCTTTACTATCAAAGAAAAGTGTTATTATTTGTAACGTTCAGTTTTGCAAATGAAGCCACAAACTCCTGACATTGCAGTCCTTACAGACATCAGCCGTCCCAACATGCTCTTGCGGTAAGGAGAGTGCGTGACCACCCAAGTACAGAACTTAGACGTTCAAGCTTTGTCATGTTGATTAGCTATGATGTGCTTTGCTCCCCCAATATCTATCCATTAACGTGTTGTGCTTTTAGTTTTATTTTCTGTTTAATCCCAGTAACTTTACCAGTGGTTTCAAAACCAGTCATATTGGTTTTGTACTATTTTGAGTTTCTCGTTGTTCTCCCCTGCCTGCCTAGCATCTTTATTTTCTCTTTGTTTTTGCATGTTGAACTCATCCCTGAATAGCATCTTTATTTTCGCTGTTTGTTTTTGCGTGTTAAACTTGTCCCTGCCCAGAGCTCCAGAAAATGAAAGCCCTAATAAACTGCGACTCCCTGTCTAAAACTGCTGCCTCATTCTTCAGTTCTTTATCTCACTTGAATGGATTCCAATAGCTTGGAAAACCTATTAAATGTATGTGCATATTGACTGCCTTATTGCCAGCCTCCCTTTTAGCCGCGTTTAAATTCCTGTCATTTGATAATGGCTCAGTAATGAGCGTTTTTGTTTTGCTTCCTCCCTGTCTGTAGGGAACAATATGCCGGAGATATCAAGCTGCCTGAGAAATTTGACCCACGGGAGCAGTGGCCCAATTGCCCCACTATCAAGGAGATCAGGGACCAGGGATCCTGTGGCTCCTGCTGGGTAAAATTCCAGGAGTCATCGTCTCCCTAAGACTTTGACGTGTACTCAGTTCGTTACTGCTTTTGTTCAAAGTGGATGTGTCCCTCCTGGGACTTTTTCTGCGATGACAATAAAACTATCTACTGCATAATTTTTTCATTCTCCTCACCTCCATAGGATGTCTACGTCTAATGTCAAATTAAATAATTTAAATAAAATTAAACCCTCCCCACTACTACAATGATGAAATTCTAAAGGACTGTATGATCTTCATGCATCTCTTCTAAATCCACTTTGTATGCTAAAACATCCCTTCTAGGGTTGAAAGATTTTTCAAATGCCATGTTAGAAGTCAGCGAGCTGTCATGTGACCCTAACAGGTGCATGTGTTAACTGCAGGCTTTTGGGGCGGTTGAAGCCATCTCTGACCGAGTGTGTATTCAGAGCAATGGCAAGATGAACGTAGAGATCTCTGCCCAAGATTTGCTGACCTGCTGCACCAGCTGTGGATATGGGTGAGTAATTCTGCGTGTATATGTAGCGTTCATTTTATTTTAATAAAAAGGAAGGTGCTTCACCCTGCTAGGGTTGTGGCTCCAAGGTTAGCTCTGTTGCTACACACCTGCTAGGGTTGAGGGTTCAAACCCTGTCTCTGCTCAGTGTATAGAGTTTGCCTGTTCATGCTGTTTGGTTGGCTTTGCTCCCATAGTCCAAAGACATGTAATTAGATGAATTGGTGTCTCTGAATTGCCTGTAGTGTATGATTCTGTGTGTGTGCATTGTGGAGGGCTGGTGTCCCATATGCTGCCTCCAAGTGCTTCCTTAACCAGGACGGGTTGGAAGATGGATGGAAAAACATGCAGTATGTTAAAATAAATAACTTTCAAAAATGTGGCATTGTTTTTACAGATGCAATGGAGGCTATCCGACTGCTGCCTGGAATTTCTGGTCTAAGAATGGGTTGGTAACTGGTGGACTTTATGACTCACATCAAGGTAAGTGTCCAGCTAGGCTTGTGAATTAGTCCGTTAATACATTATAATGAAATAAGTGGAATGGAAAAAAAAAAAAAATTTAATCTGCAAAACGTGGTAATCAACGACCTTTAACGTGCCCTTGGACATAGGGTGTCGACCCTACACCATTCCTCCATGCGAGCACCACGTCAATGGTTCCCGGCCGTCCTGTACAGGGGAGGGTGGAGACACACCACAGTGCCTGACTCAGTGTGAGTCTGGCTACAAGCCCTCTTACGATCAGGATAAACATTATGGTAAGATGTTGTCTCCAGCCTTTTAAGAAAATGTTAGCATGAGGTGAAATATTGTATAGGGTTATATGGTAAGAAAGTATTTATTGACAAAATGATCGTTATTGCCACATTTTAGGACGATACAAATTATTAGGGTGTACAATACCACAGCTAGCTTTGGTTGAAGGCTGTTGTATCATTTCAATAAAAAATAATTTGGGCCCTAGATTAAAACATGATTTTCTCGACAACATGTGCCCTTTATCAGCTGCATTTTTGGAGTCGTCCGATGAGGATTTCATATTCTCACATCCTCTAATGCAACTTTTTGTAACGTGGCATTTCCTGCTCTGCTTCTCCTGCAAACTGTGCATGTGTCGTAGGACTGACAGCTTACCAAGTTGCTCCTGTGGAGGTGACGATCATGATGGAGCTGTTCAAGAATGGACCTGTAGAGGGCGCATTCACTGTCTTTGACGACTTCCTTCTGTACAAGTCTGGTGAGTATTCGTTAAAACTTGCTTGGAGAAACTAGCCTGACAGAGGGTGCTACAAAAGCTGAATTGTAGGTATATTTGCCTGACCGTGTGTAATTACTGCAATAATGAGGTAGTCATTGTGCAGTATGCTAATTTAGTTTTTAAGCTTTCTCTGAAGCTTCTGCCATACTCATTTGCTTTTTTAGCAAAGGAATTTGCCTTTTTATTTCTGTTTGTGTGTATATATTTTTCGACATAATCCATATTTCAAGTAGTTTAATCAAAGTTTAATAGCAATTATGCAAAAACTTTAATTTAAATCCTGACCGAATACAGATGTTCTTAAGAATTTCAATACCCGGAAAGATTACTGCAAAGAGTGAATTCTTGCACTGGGGTAATGCTTCCCAATGAAAAATTTACTAGGTATCTATACAGTAAAAAGCCCAGATCAGCAACAAGACCTAACGTAACATTCTAATGGACGATTCTTCTCAGGAAAAAATGGTATTGCAACTAGAGCTACAAAGACCCAGTATCATCCTGTTCTCCACGCCACTGTTTTTGGTATCACCTGATCAGTTTTATGTCAAATAAATATTTGAGGAAAGTGGTGAATGGTTAGTCATGATCGTCATTCCTTCACAGGTGTGTATCAGCATGTGAGTGGCTCGGCGGTGGGTGGCCATGCAATCAAGATTTTGGGCTGGGGTACGGAGAAAGGCACCCCCTACTGGCTGGCTGCTAATTCTTGGAATACTGACTGGGGTGATAATGGTAAGATCCAGATTTGGGTGGGGAGTTGGTAATCATTCCGGTTCTCAGTGACAGAACCTTTCGGTTCCTTTGATTTTACAAACGCGCTATATAAGCACATGCTACCTCCTAAGATTCTTAACTCATTTGTTTACAGCTTTGCTCTCACAAATATCATTGCAAAATAATCTGTCATTTCAGGATTTTTCAAAATTTTGAGAGGACAGAACCACTGTGGGATTGAGTCTATGATCGTCGCTGGGATGCCCAAGTTTTAGCAGCGAACCAGAAGGGAACGTTCTCTGTGGTTTTTTACAGACGTGTGCTGAAGTTGCCGGAATGTCTCTGAATTATTATGGTCAATTAACTAAAAGCTTTCTGCTCTTCAGAGATTTTTAGGATTATGTTTTGTGATTTTTATTTTTGTAAACGACAGGACTGAATCAGTATTTGAGACTAAACTCTAAAATGGGTTAGTGAGTTTATCTTTTGAAGACATTTATGGTCATGTTAATGATCAAATTTGTATGTGATTGAAGTGCAATATTGCAAGCATGCCAGTCTTTAAAGGGTTCTTTTCCCTCTTGGGCAAAAACATGTTATTGCTTTTTAGAGTTTTTTAAATTTTCAGTGCTTTAAATTTTAAATGCTAACATTTAAAATGTGTAATAAAAATCAATAAATGCATAAAATGCATATGCACAAATGTTACTTGATCGAAGGAATGCCTTTTTAGTTTGTTTAACATAATTAACATTAAAGCTTTGCTGATATTCAGAAAATTCCACAAGCGTGAACCATAATGGCCTCTGATCTGACTGCGTAAATGTTGATTTTAAAAGACTCCTGTTGTATGTGCCTTGTAAACCTCTGCCATTTTATAACACGTGAGTAATGATTATGTAACAGTCATACTGTGCACCTGTGTAGGTGATCGGGAATGTTTCACGTGTGGGGCAGTAGCCAGCTAACTGATGAACTTCTTAAACATCATTTCCATAGATAGGTACATTGTTGAAATTCCACCCCCGGACTTTAACGAGCAACCTCATCCTTATCTAAGTGGACTTTGCTCCAGTAAGTTGTTCTATAGATTGTCCCAGCGTTATTGCAGAACTCTGGGTTCCTACAAGCAGAAAAATAACAAGACTCTCCCAAAGGGTATTCTTATAGGGCTGTCAAATGTGTGGGCCAGGAATGGCCTGATAAAGGTTTTGTTTTGCCCAACAGGATTATTTTCATATAGACAGCCTTATTTTCTTAAAAAGTTAAAAAAAGGCTGCATTTCTTCCACTTGAGGGCACTACAATGCTGAAGTCATGTAACGTGCCACCACTGTTACTCAGTGAGCTGAAAGCAAGGATGTCTTGCAAGGATGGAAGAATCAGGAGTTTGTTTTTAATGGTAGGTGGGAGACCATTGATGTAGTCATGAAAAGTTAGCTACCTAAATGAAGGACCACTGTTATCAAAGCCATAATCTGACGGTGATTTTGTGAAGAAGGCTGCAGAAATTGTGTGGTCCAGCAAGCAGTAAGCGTTCATTAACCTAAATCATGCCAGGAAAGGTGGTTATAGAGAGCATTTCAGATTGTACTGGATCAATAGCTGTATGATTAAGTGTACTTCATGGAGGCTTTAGAGCTGTCTTACTGTAGCTGAGATCACAGGTGAAGTTCTGTTTACACACACTGTCACAGTTTGTTACCTGATATCTTAAACCTGGCATTATACCAGTTAACACATTCCAATCCCAACCATTTATTTTCTGTAATTCTGTGGGTGGTGTTGTTCTGTATTCCATATATTGCACGGCAGAACTCAGGTTTCATTGTACCTGGGAGATAAACAGTTACTTGTAACCTAACCCCAAATTTTGCATATCACTAAGGTATTCTGTTGCTGCAGGATTGAATGCATTATTTTGACACCTGATTTGTAGTGAAAACATCAGGCAAAATTACTGTTAGTACTATCAAATATATTGTTTTTTAAGCGTTTTTCAATGGCAGAACAGCAAAGGCTTAAATTCTGTTTAATTCCCCGTGATTTTCCATTATAATAGATAGTGGCAGATGTTTCAGCCAATTGTTTTTGAGGTTTTATGTGCAACAGCTTGCTAATTTGCATAATTACGCATGTTTATATAGCCATAGATATTCAGCAGAACTGCTAATTTATTCGCACTTCTGGCATTATCATTAGTATCAAATTTACTTTTCTGAAACTTCCAAAACTGGACTCAAACACATTCACAGGTATTTGTAAATGAACTGCTTACAATCTAGATAAACATTTTGAAATGTTCTGATCTCCAGTCAGTCGCTTTAGTCTTCATTTTGTAATATTACAGTAATTCATTTAGTAGATAATTCTGTCCAAAGCAGCACGCAAGTGAGGAATTTGTCTGGTCTGAGCACAGGGTCACTTATAATCTAGCATCACCAGAGCAGCTGACCTTAAGGCCCTTGCTCAGGAACAGGGATTCAAACCTAAGACCTTCAGGACACATAAGCACACATCCCTAACCTTCAGAACTATGTACCACACCAATATTGGCAGAAGAATTCACATATTTATTGCAGCTTTGAGTTATAACCAATAATGAAATTCCAACTTTACATATTCCCTTTAACATTTAGCAGTAATTTATGATTTATATATAAGAATTTACTTCTGTAACTATATGAAGTGATGGCCTTCTATCGCAGCATACTACAATGCATTATAAATTTACTGACACAATGGAAATTTATATTCACCAGAATGGAACCTTGCAACTGTGGGAGGAAAGCAGCGAGCCATCAAGAAACCCGCAGAAACTGGGAGGGAATTACAACTGAAAAAGACAGCTGGTCCTGGGTTTGAAGCCCAACCAATGACAGTTTGCCACTTTCAATGACCTCATAACTCATATGCATGGGTACCAATTACTGACATTATTTCCTCAGAGGCAAGAGCTTCAACTACCACACTGGAAGTGGCTGTATAATTTTAACATGGTAATTTGGGTGGCATATTAACACTTTTATTTGGTTTTCAATATATAATTTTATATTATTCTGATATTTAGCATTATGGCTGTTCTCCACTTTGGTTGGCAGGTAGACATTTCTAATGCATATCTGACTTGTGAAATGTGTTGGGTGGAAGGTTTAGTCTTTAAAATGTTGTCTCGTTTTAGTTACCTTCCTCTTCTCAGAGTCAAAGCTCCTACTGACCCAAGGGTTGCAGGGAGTGACCCGTATTAAGGATTCTACAAAGTCAAACACTACTTAACCAAATATTTAGTTAGTAAGGCTATGTTTGTCTGTTGTTTGGAGTAAGATTAGAACAGACTCTATTTTATAAAGGTTGGAGTTGCTACTTTTAATGCTGTTATAATTAGGGTGAGAAAGCTGCACCTTCACTTAATTTCAGCTGCAAAAACACACAGATTCGTGCAAATTTGGTAACATACTGAATACTTTGGAAAAATGCTGCAATATGTTGTTTCTTTGAAAAGTTCTATAATAAAAAAAGAGACACTTTAGGGAAATCAGACTGTGTATTCAACATGGAATTGTGAGGCAATACTAGTTTAAAACCCTGCCATGGAATCTCAAGAAACGTACCTGAATTGCACCTACATTGAACTATATTGGGTAAACATCCACCTGTATAACTGAGTGTAACTTGTAAGTTGCAGGGTTAGGTAAGCAAATAATTGTAATTTCAGTAGACAAATGGCTAGCTCCAGAGACAGACTACACATGCTGTCCACTGAGTGGCAATCAGCCCGCTGCATCTCAGCGTCTGAGTCAGGTAAAGTGCTGGATCTGCACTCCCCTCTTCAAGGGTGACTCCCGTTCCGTAGGGCAAAGTCATAGCTGGGGCTACTACATCTCCGGCTGTCCCTCGTGCACCGGAACGCCGCCTCGCCCTTTGTCCTGCACCTCTTCCTCTTGCCTCTCCTGCAGCATCTCCTCCTGTTCTCCCGCCCCTTGTTGAAGTGACTCTTGCTCCATCTGATTTTCAGCACTCAGCGGTGGGTCCCGCTCCACGTCCTTTTGCTCGCCCTGCGCCTCCTCTCCTTGTTGACTCAGTTCCTGGGCTGTTTCCTGACCCAGCGCCACATCTCCCTGCTGCTCCTCCTCCCATACGGCGGTGTTTGCAGGCGCGCCCTCATAAATTGCCTGGCTCGCTGCCTCTGCGGGTAACCGCGGCTGGCTTCTTCGGGGCTCTGCGGGTGGGGACAACAGCTCAGAGGGGTCCAGCATTCCATCCTGATTTAAATCCTGAGTCTGAAGGAGAAAATCCACCATGGAGACCACCTGAAGGAAGCCAAGCAACAACAGTCTTTATTCTAACAAGTGGCATCGCATTCTCAACCCCTAATCAACATGTATCTGATACACAATCTCCTCCGAAGCTATTGGAATGGCAAGGCCAGTTCATTTGTTTTTGCTATTCACTGAAGACATTTGGATTTGAGATCAAAAGATGAACATGAGACGAGAATTCAGAATGTCAGCTTTTATTTCCTGGTATTTATGTCTAGATGTATTAAACAACATAGAACATAGCACCAGTTTATCAGACCACACAATTTTCAGGCGAGCAAAAGTATAGGAACAGATTGTCTTAATGCATGATATTTGGTTGCATTTTGCATGCATTCAACAGCTGCATCAAGCCTGTGACGCACTGACATCACTCTAACAATCTAGCGCCACTCACAGAGTCAGCAGACTGTGGCCCCAGTGAATGATGGGACAGGAAGTGTGAGAGTAACTTCATCATCTCGAGACCGTCCATCTGTCCACTTTTGTCATAGTCGTGAAGAGAAAACAAGAAGAAGACCTCTGTGCAGAAAACAAAGTTAAGAGCATTGACGCGTTTCTATGGTAATATGACAATGGAGAAATGCAGCAACGCACATGCAACCCTAAGCTGGAACAACGATGGATGGGCAGATTATTTTCTGTACCTTGTTCCCAAGTGTTGAGTGGAGGACTCATCTGTCCATCATTCAGGTTACCCTTTATGTAGCTTTGACGTAAGCTGTTAAAGGCCAAAGAGTGTATCATGTATAGCGCACCGGTTAGCATTAATTTGCTTTAAAAGTAGCATGAGAAAGCCCATGTGTCTGTGACATCATGGGCAATGATGTCGGAAGCTTGTAGGAATCATGGCTGAAGACCCAGTCCCTGCTAGTAGGCTCTGACATGTTAGCCACCAGGAACAGAAGAAGGGCATCCTTGAGAAAAGTCCAAAAGATGGTCATCCGCACCCATAAGAGCTACAAACTTCTCTTGTTCACCTAACATGAATCACATTGTGACTCTAACCCAATACTCTCAAGGTGGAAATCTGTCCTTCCTATAAGTCATTCTATGTCCTGGTACCAGCATTATATGAAATACCCTGAGTCCAGTCTGAAGAAACATGTTTATATTGTTTGTGTCTTTAATTAAAGTGGTATCGTGACTTAGTGTTTAGCACTGTTGCTTCACACCTCCAGGGTTGGGGGTTTGAATCCTGACCTTGCTTTGTGTGAGTGAATTTTTTATGTTCCTTCCTGTGTTGTGTGGCTGTCCTCTAAAAGGCAAGCAGTCAGGCTAACTGATGTTTGTAAATTGCCCTTATGGTGTGATTATATCCGCCCTGGGACAGTCTGGCATCCATTCCAAGGTGTACCCTAGCTTCAGGGCTTCCTGTGACCCTTGCAATGACAAGATGGACTTATTTAAACAAACCTTCTATAAATAGGTGTGTTACCAGGTGTTTTTTCCCTCTACACTACATTTTGTAGCTAGCTTATTTGCAATTCTCCAAATGTTGTATTTCATGGCAAGCACAACAATGTTGCATTTTAAATTCTGCATACCATGTTCGTACTGGTCAATGCCTGAGAATGAAATATTCAGCAAAGAGTTAACAAACATACACACTGCTGGCTATAGTCCCTGAGCCCACGCACAATACTGTGCCTTTCTGTATGCCAAGTGCTGTTCCAGTACTCCGCCAAGCTAGTATTTAGTCACATGGTCGCCAAGCAGTTAAATTACCTGTGTGCCTCCTCCCCAGCACCAAAAGGGTTAATCATGGTGAAAGACGGACTCCCTTCAGCGGTACCTGACCTACAGAAACAAATATACTTCAATGACAATGTTTCATTTGCTACTTCTGTATGTGTATACACCAGGAAAAACTCACTTCAAGTTATTTAACTGTTAACTCCCACACCACTTATTATACACCTGGTATTTTCTGAAACAATTCTCGTTATATTTATTTCGTTTTACTCTTGTTAAATCATTCGGTCTTATGACTGTAGGCAGGCACGACAAAGGCTCGGTGACAGATAAAAACAGTGTCCAGTCTTTGAAATGCGCACTAGTAAATGTTTGTATCCGAAAACATATCCGAAAGGCTATTTTCTCTGCTACATAATAATATAATCTGTTCCCAGACTTGACAGGTATAGAAAGCAAAACTAACTTTGAGTCATAAGCACAGCCCTCGTCTTCTCAGATGGCAGCATTGAATAAATGGCTGTATAATTTTTTTTACAGTAAATAACTTCCCCACATGCCCCGAACATTCATCTGAGAATGCGGGCCTACCTTTCCGAACCGTGAACCTGCGGCGCTGACACGCACGGTCCCGCAAGGACCAAGACCGACAGTAGGGTCGCTGCCAGCATGTCCGTGTGACAGTAGGAGCGCACCGGGAAACCTGCACACACACACACGGCGAGATGCACCTCCGATACAGTGTGATCACCGGGAAACCTGCGCACACACACACACACACACACACACACACGGCGAGATGCACCTCCGATACAGTGTGATCACCCGAGAATCTGCGCACACACACACACACACACACGCACACACACACACACACCCACACACACGGCGAGATGCACCTCCGATAGTGTGATCACCGGGGAATCTGCGCACACACACACACACACACACACGGCGAGATGCACCTCCGATAGTGTGATCACCGGGGGATCTGCGCACACACACACGCACACACACACACACACACACGGCGAGATGCACCTCCGATAGTGTGATCACCGGGGAATCTGCGCACACACACACACACACACGGCGAGATGCACCTCCGATCCTATACAGTGTGATCACCCACACTCAAAACGAGCTCTCTCAAATCGACCCAGTGTCTCCGGTATTCTCCTTCAAGCTTCAGATATAATCTTTCTTTATTCGTGTAGCCGCTGAACATGGATTATCATTCATTGTGCGAGCCTGTCATCCTTTTAGCGATTCTCATTCACCATTTAAATATATACTTCTTAAACATACGCATCATTTATTATTTGGCACTGAGCAGAGGCTAGCTACTGTAAACCAATATCGAGGACCGCTACCGTACCCTCGGCTATTTTAAGTACCGATATAGCATTACGGCCTATTGAATATTGCGGTATAAAAAAACCCGAAACTAAATACATTATTTAGCATAATGAATGTCAAACACGGCGCAGCTTTAACAATAAAGACCCGTACCGGTACTGCGGTGCCCTCGACCAGCTTGCTTGAGAGTAAGTATCCGATCTGACCGATAGTAACCAGCCGACTCCGAGCTCCGATACTGCATTGCTGTTTTGATCAATGACAGGGTCCACGTGGATCCACCCTCCCGAACTCCAGATGGCTTCACAGCCTGCCTTTCCTGGGCTTTCAGCGCCACGTAGGTTCAGCTGACAAAGCATCTGGAAGAAGCGTAGGCGTTCCAAAGGATCCGGGAGGCCTGGATGAAGCGTAGGCGTTCCAAAGTTCTCGTTTAAAACCACCTCTAACGATGACAGGCGTTCGTATCTGCGGCTAAACGACCAACAGCAGACGCTGCTCTGGTGTAAGATTTGAATTGCTGCATGAATTATAATTTGTTTTAAATAAAACTATACACTGCCTAGCCAAAAAAAAAAAAGAAGTCACCGTTTCAATTTAAATAAGCAAATACAGTATTTAAGAGCCATCAGTCTGGTCCAGGCTCAGAAAAGTTATGCTACAATAAAATGAAATCTGCTGAGTACCTAAATCTACTGAATGAACCCAGCCGCTGGGGGTGCGCAAGCCAGTGTATTCCTGAGTACCGGTCTGAAGCCCAGGTAAATGGGGAGGGTTACTTCAGGAAGGGCATTCGGTGTACAATTTTTTGCCAAATTTAATATGCGGACAACAACACAGATTCCCATACCGGATCTGTCGAGGCCCGGGTTAACGACTGCCACCAGTACTGTCAGCCAACAGGGTGCTGATGGAAATTCGGCTACTGTTGGCCAAAGGAGCCAAAGGAAAAGAACAGGGAGAAGAAGTGTCAGGAGGCAGGAGGAGAAGAGGAAGGTTAGGAGAGTGGAAGTGAGGGTAGGAACTAGGATAAGCAGTGATGGACGGATAGATGGACAGATGGATGGATGGATGGATGGATGGATGGATAATTGATAATTGACTGATCAACGATAAATTTAATAAGAATTTGTATTCTTGTGCAAATAATGATCCAGTAAACTAATCAATGCTGTTGTGCTTAATACATTTCATATATTCATTATCTCCCTGTTGTATTAGAAACTCATTTTGAAGTTTCACGATCCAGAACTAAAAAGACATATTTCTGCTGTGTTCAAAATGTACAGATATAGACAACAGAAAATAATCGGACAGAAAAGAACAAAGTGCAGGTACGGATGTCCCCGGAAAATACTATTCCCAAAAATTAATTTCCTTTTAAATCATTAAGCTATTAGAAAAGAAAGTTAACTGGCTGCTGTGTAAATTTTAAAACTTGTATGTTAAATTTGAGTAAAATGAACTTGCTATGTGTTTAAAGTTTGCGTATTTGCATGATTCTCCAAAGCACACATGCGGAGTGTATTACAAAGCCAGTTTTACATACGTGGAGTTAACTAGGTAGACATGGGTTAACTAACCCTGATTTTCCAAGTCAGCAGTAAATGGCACCACGCAGCAAACAGGGAATGTTACAGGTACGTTACAGGAACTTTACAAGAATGTTAAGAACATAATGAGAATGTTATTGCACGTTGTGGGAACGTTCCCTGATTGCTGGGCAGGAGCTGCACACCATCCAGTATGTCTTCTGTATGCCTCATGACCCATGCTGTGCTCTTCTAAGGACCAGTAATCCTCCAGGGGGCTCTCCAGGCCCACGCTAGATGACCTCCACATCTGTTCCTAATCACTTGCCACACCTGTCTGCAGTTATCTCACAATCAGTTCTTACTTCCACTGTGCGCCCCCCAGTGTGCATTCAGTCATGGAAGCTGCCTCTGCCCCGTCTGTATCTGTGTATCTCATAGTCCCTGTGTGTTCTGTATTCTCCGTGCCCTGCAGCCTGCGCCTTCCTAGTAAACTGACCCCCAGTTAATGCTATAATTTCATCTCCTGCCTCTCTGTGTAGTTTTGCGATCGGACCCACGCCACACTCGCAATGTTACACAAACGGTCGTAAAGAGCGTTCTTTATTTATACGTTCTTTCTAAACCTACTCCACATCCAGAATAACATCCCAAGGAAATTATGCCCAAAAGTTGCTCATCTCACAGGGTCTTGCATTTATTATATACACTGCCCAGCCAATAAAAACATCGCACACTTCAGTCTTTGACCGCCTTTAGCTTTGATTAAGGATCATTCGTCGTGGCATTGTTTGGATGAGCTTATGTAATGTTTCAACATTTTTTCACCCTAGATTTGCATTCATTTTTCATCGAATCTTGTATTGACAACAGGACAGTCAAACCACTCCATAAAGTCTTCTCTACCATATCCCAGGAAATTCAATGAATTTAAGATCAGGACTTTGTTTTGGCCAGTTCATGTGTGGAAATGATTCTTCATACTCCCAGAACCACTCTCACAATTTGAGCCTGAAGAATCCTGGAATTTTTGTCTTGGAATACACCTATGTTGTCAGGGAATAAAAAATCCATTGATGGGATAACCTGGTCATTCAGTAGATTTAGGTCATCATCATCATCATCATTCACTTTTGGCTGCTCCCATCAGGGGTCGCCACAGCGGATCAACCTTCTCAATCTCCTCCTGTTCTCCGCATCCCACTCTGTCACACCAACCACCTGCATGTCCTCTCTCACTATATCCATAAACCTCCTCTTTGGCCTTCCTCTTTTCC